>OZ024904.1:37537203-37729703 GCA_964017125.1 Flabesymbios commensalis | reverse complement strand
TTAAAAAAATTCTATAATTTTCCGATACGTTACCTTGCCCATATTATACATTGGAACCACAAGTGTATTCGGAGAAAAGAGCTTGTGTTAATCTGTAGTAGTATTCGTTTTATAGAACATGAAAGCGCATTTGTATGGTTACAAAAATGCACTTAAAATCATTGCACCTATTTTGCTATTAGCAACTTTTTTTTGTGGACATGCTCCACAATGAATTCAGTCCAGTAAATAAATAGCAAGAACAGCTCATGTCACAGATATAGTCTATACAATATGTACATTATGCAATGTTAATTTACTCAAATATCATAACACAAGCTGTATTCGTAGGGCTACACAAATTTTACATTTAAAAAAAATATGAATTAAAAAAAATTAAATTTACAAAAGCAAAAAAAGTGTTGGCTATTGATTAGGTGCAGGTGAGGCGCTTCAGAATGCGTAATATAAAGGCGCTGTTTATCTTGAATATTTAGAAAATAAACATTTTCAAAACAAGGTCCAAATGCATCACTTTCGTGGGAATCGACCATATATTATATGTTAGTGTTGCGTGAGCCATTGCAGCCCAATAAATCAACATAACATCGACTCTTTGAGGAATGTCTTGAGATGCACCATCATCCAAACTGGCAACCGAAATGGATTTCTGTTCATCGCATGTCAGTCTTGAAAAGGTTTGTATGTGTTTCCATACTTGAAAAGCTTATCGGCAGTGCTTCCATAACACTGAAATGCAATGTACATCTTTAATATCAGCTATAACTCTGGTTGACAGGCAATTTATATCACACCTTCTTTGGAACGGAGGAGAGGTGGAGACTATTGAACATATGAACGAGTATTTGACCTTGGCTTTGTAGTTTCTGTGGGTGGTTTGCTGAATTACCATCAGAGCGCTTTAACTTGTTTAATGTATAAATACTTTCTCTTCACACTCAACAGCAATATAGACCCTTTCCCCTCACCCTGCAATGTCAGTATCAACAGTAAGGAGACATTCTTCATCAAGGCTGCTTAGTACATAGTTATTCTTTAAGCTTAGTTTGTTCGTGTATATCAGTTATTACTAGTGAGATATTAATATTTTAAACCATAATATTCGTTCTTGCAGGTCTGGATCAGAAATCAATATTATGAACCGAAAATCACGCAGCATAATGCTAATTATCAAAAATGAAACGCAAAGACTCAATCTGAACGATGCACACATTTGAGTAGCAGTTCCAGTTATAGTCTTATTAGCTTATCCGCAGTGTATAAATATGCACAATATTAACAAACGCTAAAGGTCCGAGTAGGACAATGTAATTACTTGCTTGAATAACCGAGCATATTTTGCATCATCGATTGTATGGTTAAATTGACAAGCTAACCACGTGAGCTTTTTGCCATTTATGTATTCCCTACAAGTATCGAATCTATTTTTTTTATTGCTTAGATAAAAAAATACTTTCACATTGAAAAAAAACCCATCATATAATTTAATTTTTCAATAAATTGATAATAATTCCATAACAGAGACGCCCATCATAAAATAAAACTACCGGGTTACAAATAAATTTCGAATATTACCTGGACTTTGACATTCAATTTATTGATTGACCTTGACCTTTATGCGATATATAATAGTGCATAGCATGTTGTACAACATAGGAATGCACAGTGTATTAAACGAAATAATTAAAATCATAACGTTGCTCCATTAACGAGACAAGTGCGAAAAAAGACAATATATGGTTGGACCACTTGTCCAAACAATTACGACCCCTGATTATTTTTTTAATAATATATCAAATTATGTTAAATGCGCTATTTAATGTTCGAAATTGGCTAATTTTCCTCGATTTAGACTTTGACCTCGATACATTCACGTGACCTTGACAATAAATGATCTCAAAATATTTTTGTTGTGTTGATTATCCTTTAAACGGTTAACAGAACTTGAAATCATTAAAATCTACCAATCTATTCTTGATATCTTATTTCTCCGGATTTGTGTACAGAGTTTGGTAATTATGAATACTAATTATATATTAATTACGTGCTAATCTTGTCAGAATTGACTACGGTATATCAGGACCGAAAGCATGAATGTTACCGACCATCTATGTGGGCAATAATGGAAATTTCTTCCAAAAGTACACAGAGAAACCTCTAACAGCCTGGACTATGTGACTTAGCCCTGGAACTGCCAATAAGGTTCATTGAGGGTGATGAGACAAATGGGGTCTGAACTGAACTTGAACTAGCTAATCAACCTGTATAGTCCTGTATCATTTTAAAGTTCTCAGTGTTAATAAATTCCTTAAATGAAGTTATTGCGATAAATTGGTATGTATACTTACGAATTTCAAGTAAATGATCAGTATATATCACAAGGGGCCTCAACCAGTGATTCACCGATCTAATCCGTGGGCTAAATTCCCCCTGCCAGTTATGGGGAAATCTTATGAATGCCATGAAAATTATCAGCATTCATCAGCAAGGCCCCAACAATTATTATTCACCACCCTACTTGGCGTCCATTCCATGCATCGACAAATTTTACCAGTAGTATATTTTCATATAATTATATCATACACTGATACTTGATAAAGTTTTTTAAAAGTGTCCGTTTGTTTTTGCTCCATGTCTTAGAATTTCGTCAGCAATGCTGCAGTCTACATTAGATGGAACATTAGATGGATTTCTGGTGATCCTGCGCCTGGTGACGTGGAGATGTGTGCTGCTGTATGGAGGGATATCACTTATCAGCTACATGGTCTACATCACTGTCATCAGACAATTGTTATCCCCTTTGAGAAAGGTAATGAATAATTGATTACCTTGGACCAAAAACTCATATTCGTTCTAAACTGTTCGTTGCTCATGCCGGGCACAGTTCACTCACTCACTCACTCACTCACTCACTCACTCACTCACTCACTCACTCACTCACTCACTCACTCACTCACTCACTCACTCACTCACTCACTCACTCACTCACTCACTCACTCACTCACTCACTCACTCACTCACTCACTCACTCACTCACTCACTCACTCACTCACTCACTCACTCACTCACTCACTCACTCACTCACTCACTCACTCACTCACTCACTCACTCACTCACTCACTCACTCACTCACTCACTCACTCACTCACTCACTCACTCACTCACTCACTCACTCACTCACTCACTCACTCACTCACTCACTCACTCACTCACTCACTCACTCACTCACTCACTCACTCACTCACTCACTCACTCACTCACTCACTCACTCACTCACTCACTCACTCACCCACCCACCCACTCACTCACTCACTCACTCACTCAAACACCCACCCACCCACACACTCACTCACTCACTCACTCACTCACTCACTCACTCACTCACTCACGATTACAAACAAAATTTGTTTCAGATTCCAGGCCTGCCATTCATACCAGTGATCGGTAATGCGAGAGAAGTAATAGGTCAAGACTTTGCTGCGTATATGATGAGGTAGGTTAGGATGCAAATAATATTTCCCTGGTACAAACTGTAAAAATAGCTATTGCAATTGAAAACCATGTAAATTAAAATCCTTTTAATTACAGCTCGACGAAGACATTTGTAAAGATATGGCGCTATTATTTTGGACTTAATAATAGAGTAGGGAGGATGCAAATAATACGATCATAGCAGACATATATCCCTGGTACAAACTGTAAAAATAGATATGCAATTAAAAACCATGTAAATTAAATTCCTTTTAATTACAGCTCGACGAAGACATTTGGAAAGATATGGCGCTATTATTATGGGTTGAATAATAGAGTAGGTATAACCGATCCCGATATTGCGAAGCAAATATTTGTTACCAACAGTGAGAACTACGTAAAACCCAAGCAATCAGCGTAAGTGTTATATGGTTATCATTATATGTTGATGTGGGTCTTGAACCCTTGAACCGCCGGTGCCGCGTATATTCGGGTTTTCATTTTTTATTAGCACATTAAGTACCACCTTTGAAACATGTTAAAGATAAAATGTGACATCAATCAGCAATATTGGAAAACAGATGACCTCCATTTTGTCAAATCTGAATAATTTTCACTCACTTGAAGTTGTGGATCGCGTCAGCGAGACACAACTTCAAGTGGGTGAAAATTCAGATTGAATAATTTGGCGGTAAAGGGTTAAATAAACAGAACACAGTGTCGCTTGATATACTCATACAATGTAATTTGCCTACTCCATATAATTAAAACTTTCCTTCCCCTCTTATACAGTGCCGTATAACTGCCAATTCATACAGACCTCTGATGCAAAAATAAAATCACATTTCCCATTATCAGTGATTATGTTTTTTTTTTAGGTTATTTAGAATTACGCTGGGTGATGGACTGCTATTGAGCGAAGGCAAGACACATGCTGTTCACAAGCGACTGATGAGCCCAGCTTTTAAGAGAACATCACTCATATGTAAACCTGATTAAAACAATTTTTCTATAATTTATCATCTATATATTTGGATACATAAACAATTATGACTTAATTTTTCGTGACTTTCAATTTGATCCACCAAACAGAATTGTTTTTCTTTATTTTAAAGCAGAAAAGTGTGTTAGTTATTTCAACCTTAAACTAGGGGTGAATTGTGACTTTTCAAATTACAATAATGTTCGGACTACGTTTTACGAGTTTTGTGGCGGCCATTTTAATTTTTTTTTATTATGACAGATTGATTGGATTATTGTTCATGGGTTTTTTGGCAGTCATTGAATTGGAATTTTAGATTTCAGACTTCAGAATTCGGACATACGACGTCAAATTTCAGAAATTAGAAATTCTCACTGAGCTTTTGTACTTTTATATAGATATTATACTTGTTTGTGAAAAACACATTCAGAGGGCCCAGTAAACACATTGAATTGACTCTCTGTTGGTTTAATGTTGTATCACTGTCTGTGACGCAGGCCCAATACTAAAACACCATTTGGTCGACGTTCCGTGTTTGATAGAATTACAACTATTATTTTAGTTGTCAAATCTAGCTCTTAAGGGATTATTACTGTTCATAGTAAACACTCAAGGTTGGTTCAATGGTGGGCATCCGTCTGCAAGACTGGCCCTGCATTGAAACAACATCCGGCAAATGTAAATTAATTATCAAATTTAACATTTATAGGGTGATTAGTGCGACCCAGCCTGGACACACCGCCCATATTTCAGCGTCAGCCTTTTTATGCAATGAATGCATTTTAGCATCCATAACATGCTTTCACCCGCCATTCAAATGACATGAAATTTAAAACCCATCTCGCCTTCAAATGTAATTAGTGCAGAGTCTATAATAGATAAACATATCATACAAACATGCGGTTAACGTGCTTGTGTTGTTGAGGAATGATAAGCCTCTGAAAAATGGAGGAAAGCTAAAATGGAAATCCCTCATTCAACAGAGATACCATTATTTGAAGTTATTTGGCGACACAATAATGCGAATTTAGTCAGGTTAAACTATTCCGATCTATTAAAAAAGTGATAGCAATCATGTTCAACACCTAAGATTCATTGTACCACGGTTTGAAGTCGATTGGATAAAAACTGAGAAAGAAATAGTGCATTACATAGAAAAATAAAAACTAACCAGATCCATTGCTAAATCAACAGGTTTGATAACTTTATTTCTTTTTGAGATAACGTGTTTCGCCACATTGCTCTGTCAACGACCGAGCTTGTATTTGGCTCACTCAGAACAAACTGCGGTGTGAATGTTGTTATTTGTGCGAGTTTTGTAGTGTATGTTTAGTTTAGTATGTTTAGTTTAGTATGTTTAGTGTACGTTAACGCTCTGCTTAATTAAAGCTCCATTGTCACAATCTATTATCATAAAGCATTGTAGCCACCAAGTACGTCATATGTGCCATAAAAGCGCTTATATACATGTACATTAAAACAATGTCCTTGAATTTTATGGGTTTTTTTCACATTACGTTTTTAAATCTTGTATAATACGGTACGTTGTATTTCTTGAAGAGTATGAATAATACTACTAATAATCCATTTCATATAGAGGGCAGAATGGCATGCGCCTGAGAACTGGTGTTATGTAAATATAATAATATAAACGACCATCTCTTCTCTGAAACCGCAATACAAAGATAAAGGTTTGGGCTACTCCTATATTGGCAGCCGGAATCTATAAGGACAGAATTATGTTGAACATCCCCCCCCCAAAGATAATAACGCATGCTTAAGAACTTAATCTGACCGCATCACCGTCGTCACCCCCATTCGCGTAGAATAAGATACCGAATATGATCCACTCCACGTTCCACACCTAACCGTGGGTTGAAGTCGCGGATTCACAGTATCTGTACTATATTTAGGGATATGTCTATTTACATCACATTTACCAAATATACAGCACCTCTTTTCAGAGATTCACAGCCTCTCGTCCATCGCTTTGCTGAGTCCTATAGGAATCCGGTGAAAGACTGTGTGTAAAAATGTGTTTTGAAGTCCGTGGAGAATGATTTTCGCCGATTTCTCAGTCAATTCTCAATTAATTATCATGACATTTTAAACACTATTTTCTATTGATGGGACGACTACCCTGAAGATTTCATTAAAAAATAGTGTATAGTTTAAAAGCTAGTTTATATAACATGTAGTAGAATGTCGCCTTGTATAAACCCGTTAGCTTCGTCTCAAAATACCATTACATGTTAAAATATTGGTCTAACTAAAATACCTGTTATCAAAAGTTCGCGACTTCAGGGTAGTCGCGACATGAATTTAAATAGTGTGTGTAAAAATGAAAATTTGAGAATTTGTGAATTGACAGGGGAATCCGTGAAATTCATTCACCCTGGTTGATGAATTTAATGTGAATCTGACTATGGTTTAAATTTCTACAGTACAAGCCGAGTGCATGTTGACTGGGGTCATCTACCTCTTAATCTCCAACCATTTAAAATATGATGAAAAATTACTTTGTGCAGAGTAGTTTGGAAGTTTGTTTCCGGGTGCTACTTTTATTGCCTTTCAAAATTACCAATTTTATTTAACATGTTTAACTTAAAAAATAATTAACGTTATACACTGGCACAATAAATAATTAAGACAGACTGACCAAGTGTGATCATTTTTGTGAAATAATCTCTTCAACATCAAGTAAAGTAGAATATGTGTTTCCACCAGCAATGATGCCTATATTTGGTGAAGAAGGATATAAACTGGTTGGACATTGGAATAGCAAAATAGGACAAAAGTCTTCTCACGAAATTATGGTCTCTAAAGATATAGAACGTGTGGTAAGTGATCATCTTATCATAGTATTTTTTGTGACTCTGGCTTTGACCTGATGTGATTATAATATTGGGCCAGCGTCATCGACGCTAGGCCAACATTAAATGAACATTGGGTCAATGCGAGCGTGTCCCCAACATGCTGTCACAAACACAGGAAACACGAGCTCTTCAGCTAACCTTTGTTTCATGTTAAGACAACGTCACTGACGGTGGCCAAAACCCCGATAATGGTTCGTGTTTCCGGGAATCAGCTAGGAACTGATCAAAATCTAGAAACATGTTTGGCCAGTTCACCACCAAGCCGTTAATTGAGGTTTCCAGTGAGAATAGGTTGACCTATGTGGTAATATTTGGATGCTATTACTGATGGTTTTTTACCTTGCATCCCTAGAAAGCACAAAGTCTCAATAACTGGGGTATGTAGACGAACTTTGTCATTTCGATCTAGTTATGGATGTATCGCTTTGATACGGAACAAAATGGTGCACTCAGTACTGCTGTGTCATAAATATTTTTTTATAGGTTATATAATCGGCTTAGAAAACTATAAATTACGCACCTCATGGGTTTAAGCCAGTCCATTGACCTACAGATCATCCAAAATGTTATGTCATTCAGTAGCCTACAATGCGTTATTCTGGGTGGGATAGGTTGAAAAAATATTTTTTATTCAACCTCCAACTGAAAAGCACACTGTTTCAAGATGTGTTAGGCCTTCACTGAAATAAAGCTGTCCATTGAGTATATGATCAATAATATGTAAAGATATATATATCATTGCCATGGAGCTGAGAGGTCACTGTGGCAAATAGGATTCTTTATCTAGTTAGAGTAATAACTATTGTCTTTCAGACGCTAAATGTTGTGGGTAAAACTGCTTTATCTAGTTAGAGTTATACCTATTGTCTTTCAGACGCTGAATGTTGTGGGTAAAACTGCTTTATCTAGTTAGAGTAATAACTATTGTCTTTCAGACGCTGAATGTTGTGGGTAAAACTGCTTTATCTAGTTAGAGTTATAACTATTGTCTTTCAGACGCTGAATGTTGTGGGTAAAACTGCTTTCGGTTACGAATTTAACGCTCTAAGAGAAGGAAGTGCAACAATAAAGGCGTTCAGAAATGTGATCGCCTTAACTAAAAACTCGTAAGTTTAGTAAAAATGATCCTAGCTAAAATGAACTCTGAGGCGGATGCAAATTCGTAACACTTCCGCTACTGAATTACTTTTTCATTCATTTAAAGCTGGAATTGCTAACGCAATTTCCAGCTTTAAATAACGAAAACATATTTATTTATAGAAAATCGAGCTATCGGGATCGCAATTTGAATTATTTGATGAGCTGAGTATCTATCAGAATTATTTTATCATTGTTCAGCGATATTTTATTTGTCTGAAACATGCTTGAAGCCATGTAATATATACATGTATATACGGGTCTATTTTTATTATAATAAATATGGTATACTTCTATAGCGTGGCATTGTAATTATTTTTATGCATTTTATCATAAAAGCGCTATAACATAATTATAAATTAGAGTGTTCGTTTAATAAAAAATAGTGTTTTTTATTGATGTATTCAAATATGATATTGAGCTACAGTCTAAATGGCTGCTAGCGATTATTCCAAGCCATGGTACGGTTACCAGTCAAAGCTTGACATTACCATAGCCTGCACAGCAGGTGGCCTTACATTTATGTAGTGATCAGGTGATGGGCGTGTCCGATTAAACGCAGATGATCATGATATCATGCTTATTTCACAATTTGGTTTATCTGGGTAGCATATAGTCATGGCACTGTCAACTATCACCTGGTTGCTTGGCGTTGTTAGTTGGGACCTGAGTTTCCCGTTTACAACATTTGGTGTGATGGTCACGGTTGAAGGTTTGGCGATAAAACGATCAGCATGAACTCCGTCTTGCTGTTTGCATAGTATAACAATGGTTAATAATATATATGTTTTGATAGTTGCATACAAGGGTAGTTTAGATATTAAAATTATGGTGGATCGTCATAGGTATAACCCTTTCACCGCGGGGATTTCCGGATTTAAAAAAAAGTTAAATGACCGTAAGCCCATAACTATAGCCTATAGTATTCAAATGAAGCATATCTATGAAATGAATTATTCAAGTCAATCATTTTTCATAACCTTTATCAAAGTGAATACCTTCTGGTAGTGATAGTAATTATCAAAGCATGTCAGCAATGTATATCGGTTAACCCTTTAACCGCCGGTGTCGCATATATTCGGGTTCTCATTTTTTATTAGCAAATCAATTACCACCTTTTAAGCATGTTAAAGATACAATGTTACATCAATCAGCAATACTTGAAAACAGATGACCTCCATTTGATCAAATCTGAATAATTTTAACTCGCAACTTCAAGTGGGTGAAAATTTAGATTGAATAATTTGGCGGTTAAAGGGTTAAAGCCCGTGTCTATATAGTCTACATAGCACCAACAAGCAGATTAAATTTCATAAACATTTCATCATATTTTTTTTATTTCCAGGTGGCGTGATTTAATAGATTTTTATTACTGCTTGCCATTTTCCCAAAATTCAGAGCTGAAAAAAGATTTTGAAACTTTGCTAAAAACAGTGAGAGATATCATAACAAAGAAGAGACAGAAGATAACACAGCTGCAAGAAGAAGGTGATATTGTGATTTTTCCCTGGATATCATGAACTAGTCTGTGGGCTATTTTACATAACAGGCTTAAAATAGAATCCCCTTGAACTCATAATTCATAATTAGGTTTCTTGACGACAAAAAAATAGAAGCATGATAACGAAAAATCTAGTGAGGGGTATATTTGGCAAGATTTTCCGAAAAGGATAAGCCACGGCAAAATGTTTCGCCATCACCAGAAATTATATTGTGTATCATATCTCGGTCAACATTACATATATCTGCAAGTGTGAGGTTCTATACCCGGGTATTGATGGTCAAGTAACATATTAAAGTCAGTTATAGGACAGTACCTTTGTCAAAATTGTCCGAAAAAAGTAAACTGGGACAAAATACATTGTTATTACCCTATACCCAGGTTGTGATGGTCAAGTAGCATCTTAAAGCCATCTTCCTCCGCAAGGCTGCCTACTCCTGAGGTCGCAGGCCGACCTTGCTGTAACAGTGTTGAATCCGCCTATTGGAGTGGGGACTTTCTAAAAAGATTTTTTCAGTTTGACCCAAGTTTGACCTCTGGCATGTGTGCTGTTTTAATGTGGGGCCACTGGCTACGACGCCGGCCCTACATTAAACAGCACATGTCTGCTGGCCGAGTAGCTCAGCGGAAACGTCGCAGACACAGACCACCACATCTCACCAGACACGTGCGTGAGAATTGGATTAATGTTGAGCCAACGCCACAGACAGCGGGCCAGCATCAAAAATACATTTTTTGAATAAATAATGAATATTCAATATCTAAATCTTCCTCCCTACCCCAATAGGCTAATTCAGCAAGGCTTGGCCTGACGGCCTCGCTGTGTCAAGATCTGCTGCCGGGAAGATGCTAAAAGCCAGTTATATATTTATCATAACCTTGCAGCCTGTATCTGATGATCTGGCTGCTTCTGGTTTTCAAAAAATACCCATCCTCAGTCGGCAGCCGTGGGTAAGTTAATCTGATTCCATTATAATATGCTCCAGGTGGGTATCAGATATTATAATACAGTGTAATGTATGCTAATAATAACATAGTTTTGGATGACACCCGGTTGGAAATGGTGTCCATCGTATTCCCTCTCATTATTCACTTCAATCAGAATACTGGAAATGGTGATTTCTGTGCGGGCTCTCACAATCAATTGCTTCAAATAGGTTACGAAACAAGAAGAGAAAATCTGTGTGACTTCTGGGTATCACTTCCAATATAAAAACATATAATCCACAATTATATAAGGCTCTCTTAAAGCACAGCATGCAGTAGTCATAGCGGTTGTGGTACCTTAAAGGCCCAATGTAATCCTCAGAGCTACTCTGCACAATGTCATATTTCATACTATTTTAGAAGACGTTTTAAATATTAGAGTGCGCAGCTCCCATTTTTAAACCATTGGGAGCGATTTTCCCAAATGCAAAAGTAGGGCGCGGAGCTAATTCGTGACGTCAAAAGATGGAGAAATACTTGGCTGGTTATAATACATGTACATGTAGCTGATGAGGAATTGTTTTATTTTATAAAACTGATCACAGTCAACACGGAACGCCGGTCCAACGCTGCCTGAATGCGGGTGAATGCGTCTAGCATTCACTCGCCCCTTGTTCACCCTGTCGATGCGGGCATTTTGAAATGAATAGAAATCTAGTTCAGCTCATGTACAAATAGGTTAGATTCAGGTAGAGCGATACATTCAGGTAGAGCGATACAGCTAAGCTTAAACAAATCTAATGAACAGTATAAGTGCCTCCTGATAAATTGAGTTATTACTGTATGAGCGGCTAACCCTCTTACGTGATTTGCCTGAAGAGCGCTGTTTTTGAACCGCCACAACGGCAACTGGACATCTTGTGTTGAGTTGAGTCAAAAGCGTGTATTAAATGTGGGTCAGGCACTAGGATTTGTTAGGAAATAATGCTAAGGATTTAATTATGAGCTACCTTGGTACAAATGGATGTGGATGTTTATATCAGAACCTTTTATTGCTCTCCCTATAGAGTGACACCAATTGCAATACTTATGAGGTTACACTTGCAATAATACGCTCCAAAGTAAGTTTGTATCACTCTACCTGAATGTGTCAGGTTGACCGATACAGGCCTATTCAGGTAGAGCGATACACTTTAATAGCTCCAGCCCCTCACTCTCCTCCGGCCCCTAACTCTACTCCGGCCCCTTTCTCTACTCCGGCCCTTCATGCTATTCCCTTTACTCCTGTGCCCTCTCTTAGCCCTTACCCTACTTCTGCCCCTCACTCTACTCCCACCTCTCACTCTACCCTCTTGAGTCCTACTCTTGCCACTCACTCTACCCTCACGCCTCCGTCTACCCCGGCCCTCACTCTAATCCGGCTCCTAATTTCACCTTCACCCATCACTCTACTATCGTCCCTCACTCTACCCTCACCCCTCACTCTACCCTCAACCCTCACTCTACCCCAATCCCTCACTCTACTCTCACCCTTCACTCTATTCCGGCCCCTCACTCTACTCTCCCCCCCTCACTCTACCCTCACGCCTCAGTCTACTCTGGCCCATCACTCAATCCTCGCTCTACTCTTCGCCCCTAACTCTACGCCAGCCCCTCACTTAAATACCCTAACTCTACTCCGGCCATTTGCTCCACCCCGGCCCCTCACTCTACTTCGGCCCTCACTCTACCCTCATCCCTCACTCTGCCCTCACCCCTCAATATATCCTCACTCTACTTTCACTCTACCCTAGCCCCTCACCCTACCTCCTCCCCTAGCTCTACTCCGGCCCCTCACTTTACCATCACGCCTCACTCTACACAGGTCTCTCACTCTACTCAGGTCCCTCACTCAGGTCCCTCACTCTACCCTCACCCCTCACTTTACTCTCACCTCTCCCTCCACTGCTGTCCTTCACTCTACCCTCAACTCTCATTCTACCCCGGCCCCTCACTCTACCCCAGTCCTTCACTCCACCCCCACCCCTCACTCTACTCTGGCCCCTCACTTTAGCCTCACCCCTCCTTCCACTCAGATCCGCACTCTACCCTCACTTATCATTCTACCCCGGCCCCTCACTTCACTCAGGCCCCCCACTCTACACCCCCACCTCTCATTCTAACCATCCCCTCACATTACACAGGCCCCTGACTGTTCTCCCACCTATTACTCATTTTTACTTCTCACCTTACTCTACCCTCACCACTCACTCTACTCTCGCCCCTCACTCTAACCTCATCCCTCACTCGATTCACCCTCATATCACCTCACTCGATTTAGCCTCACTACATCCCGGCCCTTCACTCTACCCTGACTCGTCACTCTACTCCCACCCCTCACTCTGCTCCCACCTCTCACTCTACTTTCACTCTACTCTTGCCCCTCAATCTACCCTTACCTCTCACTCTACCCTAGCCCCTCACTCTACCCTCATGCTTCTCTCTACTCCGGCCCCCACTCTACCCTCTCCCCTCACTCTACTCCTTGCCCTCACTCTACGCTCACACCTCACTCTACTCCAGCTCCTTACTCTACCCTGGTCCCTCATTCAACTCCCACCTCTCACTCTACCCTCACGCCTCACTCCACTCCCTTATTCTACTCTGTTCCTTCACTCTACACTCACCCCTCACTCTACCCTCACGCCTCAGACTACTCCGGCACCTCACTCTACCCTTACCCCTCACTCTATCCCCACCACTCACTCTATCCTCACCCCTCACTCTACCCCGGCCTCTCAATCTACCCTCGATCACCCCTCATTCTACTCCGGCCGCTTACTCTAACCTCACTCCCTCTCCTCACTCCTTTCCCGTCCTTCACTCCACTCCTGCCCGTCACTCCACTTCCTCCCCCTCACTCCACTCTTACCCCTCACTTCACTCCCACCCCCTCACTCCACCCCCGCCACTCACTCCACTCCTGCCCTTTCACTCCACTCCCGCCCCTCACTCTACTCACGCCCCTTCCTCTACTTCCGCCCCCTCACTCCACCCCCGGCCCTCACTCCACTCCCGCCCCCTCACTCCACTCCCGCTCCTAACTCCACTCCCGCCCCTCACTCCACTCACTGGTTTTATCATGTAGGCATATTGCCTTTATATTATTGACATTTTTATCTATTAAAAATAAAAATAAATCTTAGGCTACTAGGTAGGCCTATTTATTGAGCCTGTCTTCTCATTGGAAGTGATACATACATAAGTGTATCGCTCAACCTGAATCAAGTGTATCGCTCAACCTGAAATCATTCAGGTAGAGCGATACACTGACAAGTCTTACATTCGTGGCTGCAGCGCACACAAAGACATTCATATTCGTAATATTTGTACATATTTAATCAGTAGATGTGTGCTGATTGAGGTTTTAAGCGTAGGCAGTGGCTGCTTTTGAATAGCAAACTGCACATAGCTGGAAAAAGGCTTAAGTGTATCGCTCTACCTGAATCTACCTACAAAAAACATGAAACATATACCTGATGCAGTTTCAATGTTAATTCAGGTTTAATAATGGATGTTTTTTTAAGTGAAATCGTGAGGTGGGAGATCGGCCCAGCCAAAGAAATGTGCACATTTTCATTTTTTATTTTTGAAAAAAACTAATAATTAGTGGACTAAAATAATCTGCTAACATAACATAACATATATACTTTACTTATATTGATGAGCTGAAATCACTTCACAGGGCCTTTAAATTGTTATCATTGACACTCTTATGCATATTGAGATAAAAATCGACCGCAATGATCGAGCTATATTAGTATCACTCACAATGTAACGGTTAGTTTTATTTCAATTTTTTAACTTGATTTATTATTTGTAAGTACAGCAGTTTTTAAATTGTGAAAATAAAATTCAAATTAGCTGCGATATTAGCTGCAGATTATAATGCAGTGGCTTAGTGTAACGTGTGTAATGCCCTATGTTCGTGGGTGTCCAAAATTCATCATATTATAATCTTTATTTTGCCGTCCTTGTTGGTGACGTCATATAAAAACGAAAATACTGTATTAATCAAGAGCATACTGCTCTTTACATTTATGTAATTACCGATACTTCTCTTACGTATTACATATTTCCTTGATATTAAAAGTGGAAATACATGCCAGATATCATGATTGCATGTTATATTTCTCTGATGCGCAATTATCTTTCCTATAAGAGCGTAACCCCTGTAACGTTAGTTATTGTATTGAAAATAGTTAACGTTTGTCACGTGACAGAAAACTTGCTAATTATTTTATCTACGTTATTCTTAGTTATATAATCTACTTCATTTTTACATACACACAAATATTTATTTTGTTACTTTATTGCGTCACTGATCACGCTTTATATCTGTTACCACGCTATTTTACGCTTTTAAAATGCACTTTATCATATGTATGCATAAAGATTGCAAATCTATTGTTGAATAAACTAACTTACTTATTTAGTTTATACGTGTTAAAAATAATAATACAATATCCCCGCTGCTTATTTTATGCAACGATCGTTTATGGGCTCGTAAATTTCAAGCTGTTTTGTGGAGGGCAGTTCATAAAAACACAACAAAATATAAGAGAGTACTATTTTGCAGCTTTCTTCATTTTTTGTTTGTAATCATGATTTAACTTTTTTCTGAATATTTAAATAAACGAATATGTAGATATTTATCTATGTGGCATTCAACATCGTCTTCAATTATGTCGATATCTACTGAAACTAATTAATGAGGCTTTGGGAGCAGCATATATTTATATATAATTTCTGTTCAAACACAATAGGCCTACTTAGTCTGGGAGCCAAGTCCTGTAAAGTGTCACTTCGCTTGACCCAAAAAGGGGTAAAGGTCTGAGTTGTTATTATGTTATTAGGGTGGGTGTAGAACTTTACTATGGCAGCAAAGTCCCTGAGATGAGGGATGTTCAAGGGTACACTCGAGCATAAATACTGCATTTTTTAAAACACCAGGTAATTCAAAATTTAAAACTCAAAGGTTTTAAACAATCTTCAAATCATAGTAAACCCTACTTCTCTTTTATTACATACAGAATGACAAATAACTGAAGTCTGGAAATATTTCAGATGAGTTCTTCAACTCGCCCTCCCAGGATTTTCGGTTATGATTTAATATGTCAGTGAGCCTTGGTCAGTGAGAGAGTAATGATGAAAGGTTGAAAGGTGGGACATTCTGTGTCTCAAGTATTGCAATAAATCTTGCAGCATGGGAGGGGGCAGTGAATCCGAACTGTAAGACATCAGGGATCATTGAGATGTTTGTGATGATTATGTACCCTTTCATCAGAAAGATCAGACTTGTTCAGAAATTGATGATTATGTTTCTGAAGCAGAGCAGATGACGAAACTGGTGAACAAAGTAAAAAGTAAAGAAAAAACTTTAATCGTGAATATTTTCTACCTCTTGCTCAATACACAGTAATGCACGCTAGAGGCATAGGTCAATCGCGAGGTCAGTGTCGTGATCTCAACCAGATAAGCCAAATACTGTTTTCCTGTTATTCTTGATGTATATATTGTATGCAACAATGATGTGAGTCTTTTATATTTTTTAAAAAACATCGTGATTTCCTTTTATTCAAAAAAATCAAAATGCAAAAAAAAAATCTGAAAGCTAAAACTGAGGCAAATTGAGCTGACATATTTTGAATGAACAATCTGTGTGGAAATACATAAGCAACGAATGAGAGTATTCTATCTACATTAGCATTATTCAATAACAAAAAAGGTATACTGATTCAAATTTGACCCAGTCTGTGCTGATGTGTGAGTGTTTGTATCCGGTGCCATTGAGGGTTAATCTTATTACACGCACCTTGTGGGGCATATATAGACACTGCCTTTATTCAAATCAATTATTCCTCAACATGCGCACAATAGGCTTATAATTTGTACATAATATCAATAGATGGTGAGCATGGTGATTGGTGGTGTGCACTTATAATGCCTATCAGCGGGCCAGTTAACATTACCGTTGGTAAACATGCACAGCACAGAAAACTGCGTTGTGAATACGCTTGCTCGGACAAATTGTACTATTGTCTGTCATTTGGTGCTGCTAGGCCACTATGTTTTATTTTTCTGGAAAAAATTCTGGAAATGTTAATGAGAGCGACAAAATAAAAAAATTGACCTTTTTTAAAAAAAAATAAGGCAAACAAACATACTTGGAAAAACGTGTTTTTTATCTCCAAAAATGAATTTTTTTTGCACTCTGGACTGGAAAAAAACACATGTTTTTTGTGTATTTTTTTTTAAATGCGCGGGTTAAATCTAATGCGCGCGCTGATCTACAACAAAGAAAAAACATAGTGCCTAGAAGTTGTCTTAAAATATTTGTTGAAATATTGTATGGGTATGACCGATTTTAGTAATGTCTAAATCAAAAGAAAATCAGCTGTTCTATTGCTGAAGGCCCAGCTACATGTATTGCTAGAACCGTACTATATTTATCCGTCGTTTGGTTTTTTATAGTAGTGGCGGTGACTTTGAGATCAAAGACAGTCATTTCGGTGCATGTTAGGCCTATATGCGGCAACGTAGCCATAGCTGAGCTGAGAAGGTTAATATATATATAGAACTATTGATGACACATATATGCGCATGCATACATCCTTCTTGTGTGCACGTATATATGCGTTATTCGTATGCGCACATTTGCCATCAGGTATGGCTTCATCTTGCTACATTTAATATAACTGTTATCTATATGAACATAATTATCAGGTAAATTGGATTCGTGGGTCGCTGGAGATGTACTGGGTATGATGTTGATGGCCAAAGATGATACTGGTAAAGGCATGACTGATGTAGAATTAGGAGATCAAGTGATGTCGCTGATGCTTGCAGGGCTCGATGTAAGTCATGTGGTTAGTTACAGGCTATGATCAAGCTAAAATAAGGATACATGACTTTCTTATTTTCATTCAGGTATATGTGTGATACAATATTAAATTTTAATTTAAATTTTAATTGTAGCATTACAACCCCACAATGCTATATGAAGGGGTGATGTCTCAAACATTACTACCACTTTATGTGTATCCATGTTTTACTTCCCGGTGATACACTTATACATTAATAGATGTAGTCCTGTGCCATATGGGGGAGAATTTACTTTTATTAAATGTAAACCAGTTCCGTGCATAATACTCAACAACTATTTACATAGCATTGTGGTATAATTACATAATTACGTAGCCTCCATGATAGCGATCAACATTTATCTTAATGCAAGTCTCCTGATATGATCCTCACAACATATTGTAATGTATTTTTGTCATTTAATTGGTTACATATGTATGTTTGTTTTTGTTGTGTGACAAATAAATTGTTCTGAGTCTAAGTCTAAGTCTGAGTCATATAATCATATCCACCGTTGCTTTGTAGACCACAGCTGCTGCCATGGGTTGGGCATTACTGATGCTGGCACAGAATCCCAATATACAAGAGAGAGCACGACAAGAAATCCTGTCTGTTTGTAAAAACTCGGATCAAAGTGTTACACATGATATGATACAACAATTACCTTTTCTTGATCGTGTTATCAAAGAAGTACTCAGGTAAACCTACGAATATCCTTATTTCTTCAATGCTTTTCACTCGTTGGTGCTCATTTTGTATAGTTTACTTCAAGGTTCTTCAACTTTCAAGAGCATACACTATTTGCAAAATCAATCTACTTGCTACCAATATGAGAATAGACTCGTTTATACACAATAGGCTAAATTAAGCTTGTTTCTACAGTGGATGGCCCAATTATGACTTCAATCACAATATATAAAAAAAATCTTGCAAATAACGATCATGTTGGATTCCAGCAGCTTATGTTTGGAGTTAATTTGAATAAAGCTGTATTGATGTGCCTCTATGCCCATTAATGGGTGCGCAGTACACTTAAAACAAGTGTTTGTGTATAATTAAAAATTGTGTTGAAAATTTAATGAAACTGCCACCATCTTAAATACAGCGGTCATATTGGATTCCATCGCCTTGTATTAGCAGTGTATTTTTATCAGCATTGCAACAATTTTGGTACTTTTATCATCAACTCAGCAATTTTTACAAATATTAAACCAAACTGATGTACCAGTGCAGATGACTTAGACAATAGTGGTACATTTTCAGCTCACTGTACTGTAACTTTGAGAACGTTTCTATGTGTTTGATTATAGTTTGCTACTGGTAGGCTACAATAAAAGTGGTTCAATATATCGAGATTTATAATATTATACTATTAAAATAATATTAATAAAATATAATATAATATTATATTATACTATATTATATACAATAAAGAATGATAATATATTGGTATGTGTTATATACTCTACTGTCTAAATCGATTAAATAATTGTTAATCTGTGCTGCATCACAATCAACGATCAACACCACCAGCACAATCTGAGAAGTAATACTGATTTAAATTCACTGAATAATTTATTTTTTTTAAGAATGTATCCTCCCCTTCCTTCCGTCGCGCGCCAAGCCGTGGGTCCTGATATCTTTTTGGACAAATATCACATCCCTGAGGGTACCCAGATAACAGTCGCGATATTTGCTATGATGAGGTGAGTTGAATATATGTATTTGTGTCGTTGTAATAATCTTATATAACGTTGGTTTCAAGAATATTTGTCTAAATTAGCTAAATTAATGCTCTATTGGGCATTCTAACTACTGTTATTCAGTACAGGTTGTTCCAAGAAACACAAAGTATGGAACGCGTTCAAAATTGCCTTGCCCAGATGGTAAACATGCAGAGTCCAGGTATTTGCTTAAGTCACTACACGCGTATTATTTATAAAATTAATCTTCTGGCACATTTAAAGCATTATAATCCACCGACAAATCACCCATATTTCAGTGATTTATTGAATTTTAAGAATCGCCAGCAAACAGTAAGGTTCGAAACTATTAAGTTGCTACATCTTGGACCACCTTAATTTCATCCATAGATCATCCCACGACAAGCTCTTTTCTTGACAATGGACATAGTAGAGAATGTCAAGTTCAACACCAAGAAAGCAAAATTGCGTCCCAAACTTATTGAGATATATTGGCGCTATAGAAATTATTCTATTATATGATGGCATATCATACATACAACAGCATGATTCTGCTATGTATGATATGTATTCAACATGTTAAAGTGACCTTGGTGTAGGCCCTATTGATTAACGCTGCGCCATGTCACACTGGAGCTCGTGGTTTCGTTTCTGTACTGATTTTCAGTTTTCTTTCATTCCCATCCTCTCCTAAATTGTCCGTATTGTGGGAATCCCTGATGGCGGTCACTATATGACAACTTGCAGTCATGTGGGAGTACGGTACACCCCACTGTCCAAAATATGAGCTTCCCAACTTGTCTATATAAAACATCCAGCAACGGAAACAGGTAACTGTGCCTGAGAGCTGAAAAAGTGGTCAATCCTTAGTGACCCTTAAATAAATCTGAAACATCCAATGAGGTTTAAATCTCAGACACAACCCTAAGATAGATACAGATAGAGTACTCGAAACGTCCAGGCTCCTGCGGTATCATTCTCCTGAGACTGGCCAAGGGAAAATAGTGACTACCAGCAATCATCTTAACGATATGTATGTAGGGCCTACCGTTGCAAAGCAATTAACCCTTTAACCGCCGGTGCCGCATATATTCGGGTTTTCATTTTTTATTAGCACATTGAGTACCACCTTTTAAACATGTTAAAGATAAAATGTGACATCAATCAGCAATATTTGAAAACAGTTGACCTCCATTTTGTCGAATCTGAATAATTTCCACTCACTTCAAATTGTGGATCGCGTCAGCGAGACACAACCTTAAGTGGGTGAAAATTCAGATTGAATAATTTGGCGGTTAAAGGGTTAACCCTACTAGCGGGGTCGTTATGCTTCACTGAACCATATAATTTACTTTGCGGAGGATCCCACTCCTGTGGGCGTTAACCATGCTGCGCATATGTGCCATTGCATTGTGCGCCCACAATGTTTACTAAGCGACCCATGACGACCCACCTACTTTAGCATTGTGTCTATTTTACATTTGTTTAAAGCTGGACTTCTAAGTTCCTGTTTCAAATGACAAACAAATCTATTTTGGGAAAATTATATAACGTTACTTAGACACCTCTCCCACAATGAATTTTTTGAAGATGTGAGCAATTATCTACCACAACGTAATATTGTCATTGTACTAACATTTTACTTGGTTTGCAGCTCATATATATTTACAGGCCTGGTATAGTACACAAGGGTTAATATGTACTATCTTTGTTACAGAAACCCAGAAGTATTTCCTGAGCCGGACACATTCAACCCAGATAGATTTTTGAAAAAAGACAACAATGCTACATTTTATTCATTTATTCCATTCATATTTGGGAATCGCATGTGTATAGGTAGCGAGTTAGCAAAGCTAGAAATTAAAACCCTTCTAATGTTGCTGTTGAAGAAGTTTCAATTCGAGACAATCCCTGGAACCAAATACACCCCCAAAGTGGCGATAGTAATGCACCCATATCCTTCACTGAAACTCAAAGTGTCTCCAATTTCAACAACAAAATGATATTGAAATGAATACATCATTTTATTGTAGTATGCTTTGCTTTGGTTTCCGTTTCATTATTGTTTTTTTAACTGAAAAAATTGACTACGCGGGCCCATCAATAAGGCAACATTGGGACAAAGATCGGTGTTTGCTGGGAAGGTCCTTGATCATAGACATAGTCTTGGAAATGAAGCTAGATTTCTAACGTTTTTCTGCACCCCCCTCCTCCCCCCCCCCACCTACTAAAATATTCTTGATGATTGTTTTGCCTCACTCGGTCTATTAGCTATTAGGAGACACATGAAAAACATTAACGAAAAAAACATGTCCGAAAAGCTGTGCTATATATATTGCAGCATCAGGTGCATAGGGCATGAGACATTAGGTCTACTCTGTCAAATATGGCTTGTTCTTACTGTCCTGCAGGTACTAACGTGAAAGTGTGAATGATCATAAGCCTATTATTGGGACAGTGACTATAATGACAACACACATATTAATAATGGCTGATGTTGGTAATTGCCTTTTATTGGAACTTTATTTACATAAAACTAGACATCAATCCTTCTTTGACATGATGAGTAGTCTTGTGATTTTAGCACGGCGACTTATGCTTATCAAAGCCTTTGAGTTTTTGCATTCAGATTTATTCAAGGTAAAAATAAGTGGACATTTGTATAAGCTTTAGCAACAACGTGACCTGATATTTATTGCTGCTTCTTGCTCTTACAATTAATACAATAATAGCAGTGTTCCTATACGGTATGATTGTAGTATACGGAGGTGTCACTACAATAGTACCATTAGTTGGATTGACCTCTTTGTGTAAAAAGTAATACAAATTATTGATAAATTGCACATGATAAGAAAGCTTAAATTTATTTAAAAATTATAACACAAATTTTGCATGTTATATAATTCTGCAAAATTACATTCTTGTGCAAAACTGCCTATTGTATATTAAATTCGCGTTTAGCTATTATGCAACATTTCCGGATTATGATACAACTGAGTAAAAAAGACAGCCAGTCGACCATATGGATTTATCATGGATTATCTATCTCTTTGTAGCACTAGATGTTTACTGAAATACACATGCTCCAACTATTAAAGAGAAACTGAAAACATATTTTACATGATTTTATGCCTAATTTCGAAAAAAAAAAATAACCAAACTTTGAAAAATTCTTATCTCCTGGAGTTAATTTTGTCATTGCCTGACAGAAGTGAGCATAGGTAGCTCATTAAGTAAATATTTGATGTAATACATTTTTCTAACAAAACGCCAACTAGAGTCTATCGGTTAGATGTCATATCCCCCAAAGGGTTGATTATATGAGGAGCGAAAAGTGAATGAACACATTAATACAATTGATTGCGGCGATGGAGGCCGCGATTGGCAGTGTGGAGTTCAGTATAAGCAGCCCTCCTACCGCAAAGGCTGTTTCAACATAAAATCTTTATATCTACATAATCGCACAGAAAATGTATTGACCGTATTTTTCACTCAAACAAAATATGTTGGGAAGGGTGCATACTTTCTATATTATATAAACTATATTAAGAGATCATCCCCCATTCTGATTAAGTTCACAAAGCTTATTATATAGTACACGCACATAATCATATACACAATAACATCGTTGTAAACAATAGCAATAATTGTTATGATGACATTTATTGGCATTGTCTGTGTATTTCTTGCATATTATTGATTGAAAATTATTATATTTGATCAACTGTCTGCAGTCTCTAATCCTTATAAATGTAGTTCTATGCTACCTAGTATATCATTCATGGTAAGTTCTTGCACATATAATGGGACGTATATTTGTACATAAACACTACCGAGAAAGTATACTGCTGATTCAAACTGATATAAAACGTTATTGAATCATAAAAATGTCAAAATATACCATTTGTAAATGTAAAATGATTATCCTCGATTCTGGTCAACGCAATATATGGGAACAAGCAGTGATGTATACAGACATTACATACTATGAAGGTTTATTATTGTTTTGAGGCTTTTTTTGGTTTGTACATGTTATTGTATATTTAATATCATCATTCATAAATAATGTCGTTTTATCATTGTTTTAGACATTGATAATAAATGTTTATATATCTATATGTATCTACGGTTTTACAGATTAGTTTTCTGTTAAAATAGCTATATGTAGTTATTTTATTTCTGGGTTTTGGATCTTCCCAATGGGCACACGACTTTGTTGCGACGTTGAGTCAACGTCAATGATTTTGATTTAACGTCGCAACAACTTCGTGAGCCCAGTGGGTTAAAACAAATACAATTAACTGATTCAATCACCCCGATTAGCGTTGATTCCGCTTTGTAAATTATGCCAATAAATGCATACCTGTACAAGAAGGTTCAAGTATTTGATGCTCACGTATTTGAGTCCATGTACACACAAAAGCTCCTTTGATGTGTTAAGAAAAACGAAAACCTACTATATATAAACATGAAATGCACTCCTTTATTGCTCTTACTTTAGTTCTGATATTAGAAATACAGCAAAATTTCTGGTATTGGTATGCCTATCTTATTGACCATGTTGACTAATACATCAGATTATGTTTTGACATTAGAAATAATTGTTTTCCACAATGTAATATGCCGCGATGTATTAATATTGAAATAAAAACAATGCAATACAAGATACGTTTTCCTGGCGGTATGTATACTTTGAGAATACAAGACCTCCTTGACGACTGTAAGATATCTATGCAAGTTATTATTACAAAATATTTTCAGATTATTTTCTACCCTCATGCATTTTTGCCTGAAACCTAACACTTAATCAGTTTGAAAAAATACAAAATTTAATACAGTAGGTTAAGCACTCAGGGACCGTATTCTCGTACAAGTTACGATATATCGTAGGCTTCTGATTGGTCGAGATGGCCATCTCGACCAATCAGAAGCCTACGATATATCGTAACTTGTACGAGAATATGGGCCCTGACCTTTAAAAAAGTGCTCTAAAATAGAATGAAGGATGTGTCTGTGCAGATTATATCTGAGGACTACATGGGCCTTTAATGTTCCCTTATATGAACATAATTATAATAGGCGTACATGTATCTTGTGAAAATGGAGCAAGAAAGCAATAATCTTATTACGAGGTCAGTGCACTGGCACCTACTTGTGTGATCAGAAAAATTATAAGCTCGGGATGGGCGGTTAGCACCGCTGCCTTTCACGTCAGAGTTCGGGGGTCGGTTCCCGGTCTCGGTGGTTTGAAAGAAACAAAAATGTTTCTTCCCCATCCACGTGTGAAAGTCAGTATTGTGGGGAGCCTCCGTGACCGAGAGGTAGCGTGCTCGGCCTTAGACCGCCAGGGCTCGAATTTCGAATCCTGTGTCTGGAGGACAGTGTCATCTTAATCATCTCACCATCCGCAGGAGGTACTCCTGGCTCAGTTTAGCCTATATGTGCACAAAGGTGGCCTAAACCCCGATTCATTTTATTTATAAGCTCGGGATTCTAAAACATGCTGGACAGTATTAAGTATTTAACTAATAGAGCTGTATATAAAAAAACCCCAGATATTGAGCAAAATATTTATTGCAGTCGGAATGTTACTTGTTACAAAATTGTTGTATACAATAAAATTGGGTGAACTTATTACATTATTATGATTATGTACAAAGACACAACAACAAAACAAATTTACTATGGGAAACAAACATGTATATATTTATTCTAACTAGAAATAATGTGTTTACGTAGAGGATTAGAGGACTCATTTTATTCTATTACCAATCACTGTGATTTGATAGGCTAATAAGACAATTAAAGATGATCTATCACCCCTTATATGGTATGAATAATTATGTCCTTATATGGGGTGATTGGCTATCATGTGACCCTCTGAGAGGGTCACATGATAGCCAATCACCCCATATAAGGAAACACTTGTGCCCCATCTTGTGGCAACTTCGATTTATTTGTCACAAATTTATTCATACTATATAAGGGGTGATAGATCACCTTTAAAAGCGATTATAGACGTACGGTGGGTCTAACGGTTCAGCACCCAGCTATTTATTCTCGCTTCATTCACTCTGACGTGCGAATTTGTGTCGAAATTCTCACTTTAGTATTTTCTTCGATCTCTGTAATAAATTATGCTGCATAAATGTGATAAGAGTGCTTAATGCGCTAGTAAGATAATTTGTCCCAAATGTATGTGGTAAATAATATGTAATTCATGGTTCCAAGATTCACGTAGAAAGTGTCTAAATTGTATTCGCTTTGAAACTTAGTGCGAAACGATTGCAACGTGTAGACCTGCCTTCAGCAGATCTTGATCACGCAATGATCATGGTGGGTGATTCGGCTCAGATGGTGGTCGCGGAATCATCTGACCATAGATGAGTAGCAGCTGGTAGCCCTGGGCCCGTATACTCGTACAAGTTACGATACATCGTAGGCTTCGGATTGGTCGAGATGGCCATCTCGACCAATCCGAATCCACGTAACTTATACGAGAATACGGCAACAGGGTCGGTGGTCTAAATATATTCGAACAAGCGTCTGTTCGATGTCGGTTTATCATCTATGATGATGGGCCGGCGTCGAACCAACCAGCTGACAGGTGAAGCGTTGACCCAATGTGGAACCGTCATCTTACCCCACACACGGTCTACCAAGTGACCTATAGCTTCGCGGTTAACAAAGCAATGCAATGGCACACCATAGGGATAACGTCTACCAGATCGTAATGCATCCAATGATACGGTAATCAATATATCGTCCCCTTGGATATGAAAGGGTGTATCTGCCACTTTACAAAGTGGCAGATACACCCTTTCATATCCAAGGGGACGATATATTATATGCAATACTCACACATCCGGCAATAACCCTGCCAAGTCAGACCACCATTTTAGCTGCTGGGCTGATCGTGGCGGGACTACGAGACGGCCACAGTTCTATAATCGATTTGCGGCCCACCACCGGATCATGATGACAATCGTGCGCTGGTTTTAATACAAAATGACCACCATCTGAGCCGAACCGATCAGTGCGTGATCAAGATCCGCTGTAGGCAGGTCGAAAAATCACAATCGTTTCAAAGTGAGTAAAATTTAACCACTTTCAACATGTATGTGGTTATGATATAATAGTTCTTATGACAGAACGCAGGTCGAATTATCTAATGGGTATATTTGTGTAAATGTGTGTATATTTAGTGTAAAAATAGTAGACAGTTGGCAAAAAAGTGATTAAAATATATCGTGTGCAAATGTAGATTTTCGCGCACTTAAACAGCATACATAATGTTATAATATATATGAGGTACTTTTGAAATCAATTGGTCATTGCATCGTTGTAAAGTGGCACTTACTTTTTAACTCACTTTACTTACAAATTCCAGGAAGGTCACCCATTCGAGTGGAACTTACATTTAACAAAATTTTGTCATTTGAATATTTCATCATGCTTGTTTGTCATGTTATGCGTTGCTATTTCTCACACAAAATTAAATGTAATGTTTTAGTTGAGTGCAATAAATATATACATATAAAATATTTTATATCAACATAGATATGTTGATGGCGGGATATATAACCATAATTGAATGATATCATAATAAATCGGTATCAGTGTTGAATATTAAGCGGTATAATTTATATTAATATGCAAATATTACAGCAAAATTGATAAAAAAATATAATTACATTATGAAACAAAGTACAGCTTGCGAATATAACCAAGAATACATTTAACATCAATATCAGCTGATGAAAGATATATGAGCAATTTTATCTCACTAATCATGTCAGAAATTAATGTGTAAACGATGACCAGCACCGTTAAAGAAGGGCGTATCAAAACTGAGTCGTTTTCATTTCTTATTAGCACATTAAGTACCACATTTTAAATATGTTAAAGATAAATGTGACATCAACCAGCAATATTTGAAAAGAGTTCACCTCTATTTTGTCAAATCTGAATAATTTTCACTCACTTGAAGTTGTGGATCGCGTCAGCGAGACACAACTTTAAGTGGGTGAAAATTCAAATTGAATAATTTGGCGGTTGAAGGTTTAATAGTGTTTGCTGGGAAGATTTACACATATTATGATAATATCAAAGGGAAATCTCTTCTATCAAATAAACTAACCTACTTTGACAAAATAATAATATATGCCTGTTACGTTAGTTTGGAAAATTGTCGAGAAAATATTCACAGTTGCGTTATAAAATGCTTTGGTTAAAGCCTCACAATCAAAAGCTGAATCAAACCCATTTGAAGAATATTTACGTATACAATTGTTAATCTTAGCCCTCAAAGCGCTAAATTAAATAATTTAAATTTTCACCACCCACTTATTGTGTTTCACTACCGCGACCCACAACTTACTCAAAATTACACAAATGTGTTTAATTTGAGAGTTTAAACACATTCCCAATAACAATGGTCTTAACTGTAAAAAAAATGTATAGCGTGCTTAACGGATTAATCGAATTGATGTTATGTAAAATGTTCCATTTTCCCATCTGTCTCAGCAAACACTATACCACATTCACTAACCCTTTGTTATATAACGTTGGTCTCGCTGGGTCGTGTCAATGCCAATACCATGAGATACATTAACCAATTAAATCCAGTTACATAGTATCCGCACCGGTACGGTCCGATTGACTTTTATTTACATAACATAATGTAGATATTACGTAAGTAACGCCAGCTCCTGCAGGTTTATTTTTTTTCTTTGTGACGTGAGTCCATTGTTACCTTTTGCTAAAAATTGTGATATATCCATGATATGTTCAGATATTTAACAAATATAAATATTATTTAAAACTAGTTACAACAGTTGGATGCTCTGCATCAATATACCATTTCAAAGAAAGATTTCAAAGTGGCAGTACCTCCATCTAAACCAGTACTAGCACGGTGCACACAAGCATACCCAAATTGCCGGGTATTGATAATATTGTATGGTTCAGGGAATCTTAAACACTTACATACCACAAGTGCAGGTTATATCATCATACACGTGAATTATGGCAGTTACAATGTGGTTACGCATAATACAGCACACTCAGAGCAATGCAGTCACATATCCTGAGAGCTTTACAAATTGTCTACGGTCGGTATCTTATATAGTCCACAGATCATGTTTATCCATGTCCTGTCTCCGTCCTTCAATAGACGCTATTCTATTAAAAACATAATTATAAATAACATATTATAATGGCAAAAATCGTCCCCTTGCAAACAGAAGGTGCTAAACTGTCACTTGACAAAGTGGCAGTTTAGCACCTTCTGACTCGAAGGGGATGAAAATATATGTTTCTCGACCGATTTATCATGTTAGTGTATCTGAAATATGTTCCCAGTCTACATGCCATCATCTTCAAATCTTCGTATGCTATGCTCCAACACATGTGGTTACAAAATCACTCCTTTCGCGGCTTTTTCAACATGACATTGCAGTTGCCCAATTGTAATAGTATACGTGGTCACTTAATTGTCTTGTCCCCCGTTTTTTCTTACGTTTTTTGTGTATGGGAAGGGTCATCGGACTGCATCATCTGCATGTTTCGAGACCTGCCCCAGGTGTTCTTCACAGCTCCTGGTACAGCATGGGAAGCAGGGGCGTAACCTCGGGGAAGTTTATGTAGCTTACTAGGGATGAACAACATCCGTCCGTCTGGGGCATTCTTCCCTCTTTCTGGTCCTGTAGCACTCAGGCTGGGCGCGGCCACAGCGTCAATCACAGCCTCGTCCTCAGGTCGCGTGGACACGGACGGTCTGCTGTTATCTTTGAAGTGAATCGATGACAGTCCGTGACGAAGCCTGTTGGCCAACCGCTGAATAACCGTGGCCACTTTCTGATCGCCTGACAACTCAAACTTACTGGAGGCTGTGTCACTCGCGGGTTTAGTAGTTTTATTTGACTTTCTGTAGTGTTGTCTCTTGACGCCTGCTGCCGTAACAGCCGGCAACATGGCGGCGCCTAATGCAGTGGTGGAGACATCAGAGCCTTCAACAGACCCATCAGAGTTATCCAGAGGAGGGTCAAAAGCCTCGTTTGTTTGTCCGGCAGACATAGCAGAATTCCGTGCACTGCCATTTTGAAAAGCTGAGCCATTAGAAGCTCTGACAGCTGTGAGTGACTCTGCGTCGAACTCGTGATCGTCTGGAGAGAAGATGTCTATGTCGTCTATGTGCATGGACGATGTGGGGCGGGTTGAGCGAGGTCGTGTCTCCCTAATAGGGGGTGCCGTCACCACAGCGGCCTCTTCTTCCTTCTCTGGATTCTTCCTCCAGCATCTCCTCAGACAGCAGAGCAACAACAGCAGCAGCAGGAGAAGGAACAAGGCACCGGCTGCCGCTCCAGCAATAACAGCTACAGGTACATCGTCTTCAACAGGCAGAACTACAACAAAGAAAGAAAATGTATAGGTCCCGAGCTCTATAATCCTTTTGGTGAAGCAAAATTGTGTACGCGTACA
The DNA here is from genome assembly GCA_964017125.1 of Flabesymbios commensalis. Classification (NCBI taxonomy): domain Eukaryota; kingdom Metazoa; phylum Annelida; class Polychaeta; order Terebellida; family Flabelligeridae; genus Flabesymbios; species Flabesymbios commensalis. The sequence goes on along the minus strand of OZ024904.1, from coordinate 37,699,721 downwards.
TAGTTCTTAGAAAATAATATATAAAATGAAATGAATCGGGCTTTAGGCCACCTTTGTGCACATATAGGCTAAACTGGGCCAGGAGAACCTCCTGAGGATGGTGAGATGATTGAGATGACACTGTTCTCCAGACACAGGATTCGAAATTCGAGCCCTGGCGGTCTGAGGCCGAGCACGCTACCTCTCGGTCACGGAGGCTCCCCACGATAATAACTTTCACACGTGGATGGGGAAGAAACAATTTTGTTTCTTTCAAACCGCCGAGACCGGGAACCGAACCCCGGAGAAAATAATATATATCTTCGAGTTCACTATTCCGAGTTGCAAAGTCAAAAGGCCCTAACCTCTAACTTCAAAAGTAAGTAGTTACTGCCTTCTGTTTTTGAGAGCAGTATTTTTTCACTCACCCGGTGGTAGATAGCTGGCATAGTAGCGTAGATCGGTGATCCTCGCAAACACCTCCTTATTCATGGTGGTCATTATCCCAGAGCCGCCAACAGACAACTGATACACTCCCCTGAAATTTGTAAAGCACTGACATAATCATAAGGCATTTCACTTCGACAACAACGTTAATAATCTATAGGCCTATTATCAGAGAGCAGATGCGAATATACACAACACATTTTATAAAATGACTTTAATTATTAACACCTAAATTGTCCACACAAATGTGTCACATTTGTCGCTTTTTGGTAAGGATTTTAATAATATTAGCGCAATAACATGTGTTAATCTAAGCTTGACTTAGTAGATTTGAGCCATATCATTGCCATTTGACCATTGTCATTTGATAGCATGTGTTAATTGATGAATTGACTTAGTAGATTTGAACCATATCATTCCCATTTGACCATTGTCATTTGATAGCATGTGTTAATTTATGGCTTGACTTAGGAGATTTGAACCCTATCATTGTCATTTGACCATTGTCATTTGATAGCATGTGTTAATTTATGGCTTGACTCTATTTAAGTATTATTGTCAGGGTTCTGGTTCGTGGAAAAAAGGCTTAAATTAACACCACATATGCTGACCAAACACAGGCTGTTATCATCACATCATAGCATTTAAAACGGACATTTACTACGCCTAGATATAAACCCTTTTCCTGCGCAGCTATTTTATTTAATTTTTCAACCCTATCATTGTCATTTGACCATTGTCATATGATAGCATGTGTTAATTTATGGCTTGACTCTATTTAAGTATTATTGTCAGGGTTCTGGTTCGTGGAAAAAAGGCTTAAATTAACACCACATTTGCTGACTAAACACAGGCTGTTATTATCACATCATAGCATTTAAAACGGACATCTACTACGCCTAGATATTAACCCTTTTCCTGCGCAGCTATTTTATTTAATTTTTCACCCACTTGAAATTGTGTCTCGCTATCGCGACCAACAAATTCAAGTGTGTAAAACTTAAGCTATTGAACCTGTTTATAAAACAAACAGATTAATACGATCATGGTCGTCATTAGCAATGAAAGAGTTAAATAATGATTTGACAGTGATCATGTATAGGCCCATATGTCTATTTACCCAATAATAGCACCATAGAGAAGATGTGGAACCAATGTTGGTTTGATGTTAGACCAGCGTAGTGGACGGTGGGCCAACATTAAACCAGCATTTATTCAACGTCTTGTGTTTACTGGAATCTGAATATGCGACAGTGCCCTGTTTTTATATTGATAATAAGAATACTAAAAATAGTATTCAAGGACGAAAATATTTTCCTTCAACCTCTTTTAATTGTCTGAGATAATTTGTTCTGACGTTTCATCAACACTGTTCATCAATTCCTTGCCGCAATTCCATCGCAACGTTTTAATTTCCCTTTTTAAATATATTTAGCATTTTAAATATTTAGAAAATCCTGTGCATACTTCATATTCCAGGCAGTGAAGAAGACTGTGTGAGGTGACATGGCCAGGGATGTCACCATCACACCAGATTGGTTCATCAGGAGGGTCTGTCCTTGTGACGTCATGTTCACGCTGATGATCTGTCCAGAGTGGTCACCGTACAGCAAACCGTCACCTGAAAAACAAACACATAATCACGTATAGGACTAAATAATATGAATGTATTGTGGCCTCGCCAGTTTTAATCAGTATTGAATTATTTGAATCGGGACTCGTTATATAGTCTGCCATTCGAAAACGAATGCGGGATACGATAACTCTGTCTCTCATGGATGTTGTGAGTGTGTAAATCGTGCAAACTCTTTTTTTTCGATTAGGTTTATTATTATTATATGACTGCAATCATAATACTAGATCATGAAAAGTGGCCTTCTTTCTGGAAGTTGTCCCATTTTTCCCTATTTCGTTTTCACCAGTAACCGGTGTATATATAGGCCCTATGCGGTCTATATTGCAGTCATGGATAACTTCACCAATTTTATCGGATTGGACAATTGGAGGCACCAATGTATTCCTGGGACCATTAACTTCATCGTGTGATAAACATTAAGCAAACAATAGCAATAATAAATTAACCATTTTCTCCCATAGTTTTGCCGCTCCGGACGCCTTTATATAATATAAACGGCTTATATAATATCTCGGACCAAGACAAAGTTAATTTTTATTGAAAATCAAAGTAAACATGACCATGGAGATCTAGATAATGCGGGGTTATACTGTGGTTATTGAGATAATTGAATGATGATAATAATAAGTAGCAAACCTTGCCGTGCTTATGTGACCAAGCATGCCAGCATAAGTTGGGGATCCTTATGTTGTGGTGATTTGCGAATGTGATGAAATATGTCACAGGTAGGCCTACATAGGTCATTGGGTTTGCTAAAAGTGTAGTGTTTGAAAGCCACCTTAGGGAATATAAGGGCTGAGAGCCAATGGACTCATCCTATGAGATTGCTCACACAGATCAGGTAAAGTTGCGAATTCGAACAGGCCCTCCTGCCTTCATCTATATCTCTTCAAGATGTTAAGGGAGGTTCAGTGTCATGTGATAAAACAAATCAATGGCAACATCACTGTCAGACCCGGATGGAAATTTATAATACGTTAACGCTATAGACCACTTTATATATGTTTCTGGTTTTAGTTGTACCCCAATTGACTCTATCTCTGTAATCAGTGTGATGTTTTCTGCGTACATAGGTGTCCCACTGTTCGTACATTGTGAACTACTCATTTAAAAACAGTGGTCGACTAGATGGAAAATGAATGATGTACAGATGATGACGTGACGAGGGTGATTGGACATGTTGAGTGTTTTTATTTAGACTGATTATTTTCACATAATTAACGTTAGTCGAAAATATAATAATTAACTGATGGCTTCCGACATTAAGTTGATCGCTATATATATACTGTCGTTAAGATGAGAAAATGTTGTGTGTTTATGTAGGACTGCATGTAGAATAATTCTTAAGCAATTATTACCATGGTCATGCTATTGCCATAATATATGTTTATTGAGCAAGTTCGATAAAATGATGTTTTCTTCCTTCATCACAAAGTATATTCTTATATGTAAGCTGCTTATTTCTTTAATCAGGAGAAACAGACGAGTGTGCGCGATTTCCCCACTTATCTGCATCAGATCCTAGAGTACCATGTCAATCCGAGATTTGGCTTTCTTGTATTTTTGTGGAACTGAATAATGTCAAAGAGTCAGTGTCAAGAACAATTGTTCTGGACTCTTTGATAATATAACCAGGAGTATAATGTAACAGGTTATATTTCCTGCGCCGCACAATGTAACCGGTTCCATTATACGGCGACTCGTTACATTTTTTGATAAACAAAATAATCACATATCCATGCCGCGCAATGTGTGCCTTTTTCATGTACAGCCTATATACCCTCACATTATTTTGATAAATTAAACAAAAACAGCTCGAAAACACATAAATGCATCGCAAGCTATGATACTTATTTAGTTGAATTACCCGCTCACCTTCAGGAAACAATGCGAGTGCTGTGGGCTCATGTAGACTATCCAGTACTACCTGCCGACCGGTACCATTGACAAAAACCTTCTCCACTCGAGAGTTCCCGATGGAACGTTTCCTACGATTGTTTGTGTTATCATCCGAAAGCCAATAGAACAACCTACAGCAAGATACATGTATAAACATCAATAAAGGTATGACTATTTTTATTCTGCTTCTCTGACACGTCATAACCCATTAATGACTAACGATACATCATTATATCGTATCTAATCCACATTTAAATCAAAACTAATTGACGACTTCACTCTTGTCACCAGTGTCTTTACTTCAGACACTGGTCTTAATCCCCCGACTAGCTAATAATCACCACCAGGGGTCACAGCCGCCATTTATATATACGTCTAGATGTGTGAACCCCCCAACCCCTACTTTCAGAATGGTAGCGTCACAGAGTGAAAAATAACTCAATTCATGTTATTAGCACTGACGCTTCTGAAAATGAGATAAAGTTATCTAAGCTGAATATACAGTGATATATCTGTATATAGCCTATGTATACAGTAAAAATGTTGCTTAGTTCATCCTTAAAAAACGCCACTAAAATAATTATAAATATAAAACTGAATGTTGCACACACTTGGATACCCTCTGGCTTGTATGGCGCCGCTGCATGTACATAGTCCCACGCTTTGATACATGTGCATCTAAACACAACTGACCAGTCACGAACTACCTCATGGCTAGTGCGATAAATTGAATTGCTGGCTGCTGGTTGGCAGGCCGTGATGGTACAGACGACAGAGAGCCCCAGTGTTGATTTATAATAGCAAATGCGATGAAAATGATCAGTGGGTGACGTACTGTGACACTCACTGATATGTCAGTGTAATTGACGACCAGCAATAAATAAATCCGTCTATTGGTAATGCTGCATAACATGTTGGGGCTACTAATAACTCCATGGTCATAGAGGGGGGGGGGGGGGTAAAAGCTCTTCTCGTTTAGATAGACATCCCACTATAATACTTAGTCTTCCTGATTTGAGTATACTTAACGTGGTAATTATGACGTACCCATTGACGTTATCCACAGTAAGGCCTCTCAGGTTGTTGATATTCTGGAGGATTGTCTCTTTTGTACCGTCTGTCTTATGGATCCGATAGATGGAGCTGCTATCTGAGCAGTAGAGCCAGGAGGTAGGGCTGGTAAAGATGACATCTATCTTCTCGTCTATCAAGGAAAAAACATCGTACACTTTATATTGAATGCCGGGGATGCTGCTCTATGTCTATATGTGAAAATAATCAGTTATAAATATATTAGCCGAAAAAGGATCATCTTTATCGGTGCAAAAGCGGATTCGACTACACGTATTTTAAACGTTTTTTTATGGAATAAGTGTATTTTCTAATAAAATGTGCTACTGCCTGTGATTAAAAAGTGTCAGTTAATATTTTTTATAGCAAGGTGACGATAAATAACATGCTTTGCAGCAGGTGCTTTACCTTTGGATAATTTATAGACATTTTGTTGATCAGCACCATTCATCGAAGCCGAGCTTATATATTTTGTGCCAATATCCACCCAGAAGAATCTGCCTGTCTCAATATCATAGACTGACGACACAGGGGTTTCAATTGTGGCCATAGGTATTCCCCGTATGACATCACCGGAAGTGCTGGTGTGGTAAAGCTGTTTGTGAAATGGGTCTGAGAATAGCAGAAATTCGTCAGAGGGGTCACCTATTAACAGCAACGTGTGATGTATGACATTATCATATTGTACATGTATTTGAAGTTATATTAACACAATGATGAGCTTTATTAGACGTATGGCAAATATACATTCACAATAAAATGTATACAATGTCATATTTACCGGATATGCATGATACGCCATCTGGTGAGAGGTCGTATCCTATTGCACAACCACAAGTCCTAGAGGCGCCATCTGCTGAATTGGGGTAGCAGAGATGTTTACATCCGCCGTTGTTAGCATCACAGCCACCTGATCAACAACAATTTGCCATGAATAATATTTTTTTTTTTTAATTAATTCCAAGGTTACCATCAAATAGAAATTAGAGGAGATATTCTTAAAAGTGTGGGACATATAAACACTGATAAAGTTAGTTTTTGTAATGCACCCCGATACTGCCATGCAAAAGCACAATAGCAGTAGCTGATAATTTAAAAAGCCTTTGTGAAACAGAACATATCCTTCTCTCTTGTGCTTTGCGAACCTTATCTCATCAGTCATGGGGCCACTAATACTCACTTGGGTAATGAGGTTGCAGATATAGGTCATACGTCTCAACGTCATACGTAATGTCAGTATGATTTAGCTCCGCTTCTATTTCTGGTTGTATTTGGCTGGAATGCATCAGTAAGTGTACACCTTCGTCAGTCCACGAGATAAAGTCCTGCAATTGTAAAAAATAGTTTTATTTCTATCTGAAATTACTTATTTTAACATGTTTTCAAATATAGTAAAATAAATCAATTTTGCAAATTCATCAAGGTAAATATTCCTACAAGAAACATTATTGGATGAGCAAAAAAATATCCGATAAAGATCCTACGATAGGATGTTTAACGGAATTTTAAAACTTAACATTTTTTAGCGTCGAAACATGGGTTATTATAACTATAACAAATTGATAAACAACTTATGTAGGCCTACACTAAACCTCGACATCTGGATATCATCAAGATCAAGAACAGAGTTGAGAGCAACATAAGAGTGGTTGCAGTACTTTCAAGCACCCCGTCCCATCCCCACATAATGTGCTGCATCATTATTGGTTACACTCTTCAACAAGAAACTGATCGTCTGTTAAAATTGTTTGGTTATGCAGACAAATCATCCAATTATAAATGTCAAATAATTCCTACCCATACTGGTCAGTGCTTAACATTAGACATACACATCCAAATACATTGTTATATATGGTTCGATTAACTGTATGGACGCAACATTATTTAATCGTTTTCAGTAATTGATCACGTTAATACACTTCAAATTCAACAATGATTTTTTTTCTGGGCCTAGAAAATGCTCACCTCAAATGCTGTGACGTCATACAGTTTGTCTTGAGGTAGTGTTGTGATTAGAATGGGCTCAGCGGCAGAGTCATCTATGTTAACGGCTTTGACACTCTGGGCAACAGCATCAGCTATGTATAACCTGATGACATAGATAACAAGTAAACTGATTAGATCCAGGTTGAAGTGAGAGACGAGACATGGATCTCACGTTGGACTGATTGTGAGCCAGCGGCGCAGACGGTTATCCAGCATTGGATCAATGTCTCGTGTTTGCTGGGTAACGCCACTTGTCATAAATAGTAGAGTAATTATTTCTTGGAGTACTAGTCACATCAGATAATTGATCTATAAGCGTGTTATTATATTGTAAGCATTACGTGAAAAAGTTTTTTTTAATATAAAATTGCGTACGATTACTTTTTATACAGTAGTACTGACCTACGCATGCGTGAATCTAAGGACAGCCCACGTGGTTCCTCCACTAAATCTGTGATCAGGTGGCGCCCCCCGCGGCCGTCCAGACGAGCCGTGTAGACACCTGGCGGGTCAGATGTGCTCCAGTAGATTAACCTGTGACAAAAATGTGAATTTCACAACATGCCGAAATAACGAAAACAATAGGTACACAGACAAGGGTGCATTTTTGTTTTGTAAACACAATTTCAACAGAAACTAAAATTGCACAGAACAATTAAATTACCAATAAATGTGACCGGTCACACTAAAGAGCAGTACGAAAGGTCAAAATTGCAAAAAAATACTAGACTTGACCTTTCCTGTGTCATGAACCGAAATAATTTTAGAAAAACCTTTAATACTTTTGATTTTTTAAATTTCAGTTATCATGGTTATGTAATCATTAAAATTAAACTGACGTCATAAATAATTGTAACAATTCCGCCAGGGTGTACCTTTTCGCGTGGCGGGTCACAATTAACAGGTTTAGGAAATGCAATAACACATTTGAGTCAACAAAACCGACTAAGCTGACACTTGCTCTTGTATGTATGAATGAATAAATGAATGAATGAATGAATGAATGAATGAATGAATGAATGGATGAATGAATGAATGAATGAATGAATGAATGAATGAATGAATGAATGAATGAATGAATGAATGAATGAATGAATAAATGAATGAATGAACGAGCGAACGGGCAAAGGAACGAACGAATTAACGAGCGAATGAATGAATAAATAATAATAATTGAATGAATGAATGAATGAAGGAATAAATGGATGGATGGATGGATGGATGGATGGATGGATGGATGGATGGATGGATGGATGGATGGATGGATGGATGAATAAATGAGTGAGTGTGAATAAGTGAATGAATGAATGAATGAATGAATGAATGAATGAATGAATGAATGAATGAATGAATAAATGAATAAATGAATAAATGAATGAATGAATAAATGAATGAATGAATGAATGAATGAATGAATGAATGAATGAATGAATGAATGAATGAATGAATGAATGAATGAATGAATGAATGAATGAATGAATGAATAGGTGTTTACGCCATTTATGTGCACCTACATGTACATGATAGGTAAACCCCCTGAGGATAATGATTGGGTTTTTTCAGTTGAACTCACCCGTTTGTAGGATCAACAGTAATTGCCTGCAGCCCAGTTATTCCCTCTAAGAGGACGGAATGATATCTTCCGCTCATCTGTGACGTCATAATATTCTGTCCGTCCACCCAATAGACTTGTCCTACCAGCCAGTCTACTGATATGCCTGTACAAAGGAATATTAATGTATAATCTGATAATCCAGGTGTTATGCAAATAATAATAATAAATCAATCAGGTGTTTATTAGGCCTATAGTACAAAGTTTACCCAAATGGAATATTATGCAGAGAAAGAATGATTAGTATAAATGTAATTCAATGCAGTGTAAAGTAGTATTACACAGTTGACATACTTTTAATGAAGTCGATGTTTATTATTGTTTATAGCAAATATTGTTAACAATAACCTTTATGAACATTAGAATTACAAAACATATTATTGACCTTGTGTATTCCTCGCGTTCACTGTATGTTCTGACCAATCACCACGTGGCCCATCGTCCGGGTTTCCTCTATAGATGACTTCCCGTGAGGTGTCGGAGAAATACAGAGTGGACTTCCGGTAGTGGAAGCCCAGAGCCTGCGCGCGCAGCTGGTTATCCTTGACTACGTTCTCACTAAATTTGACCTTATGGGGAGCGTGGCGGTCAATAATGACGTCCGCAGACCAGATGGCGTCGCCTACTGCATAGATCAATCGGGGATGACTCACTGGAAAGAATGACAAAATAGCATGAATAAAAATCACCTACACCTTGTATTGGGGTTAAGTTAGATGATTTATTTCACAGTATTTTGCCCATTATACTAACCTTCACAAGATGTTCTATCCAGCTGTATAAAGTAGCCATGAGCACACTCACAATGACCCAGACCACTTCCATCATTCACACAGAAATGAGCACAGTGAAGATTCTGACAAACTAAATGATAAAAGGAACACATATTTCTATTAACCAATAGTTTTGCATCCATACTTTTTCGTGCCATGTGAATCTATGTGTTAAGCTATTCCTCTCTTAAAATTGTATCACTAAAAGTTAATACCACAAAGGGCAACTCTTTAAATGAAAGATCTGCCTCCAACGTTTGGTCGTTCCATGAACAGCAAGGTGGCATTCACGTGCGATTATCACTTTAATCTAGTTTTCTAAAAGTAATTTTATCCTTTTGAAGTTGTGTCTCGCTGGCATCATTCACCAGCTTCGAGTGCTTGAAAATTCTTCATATTTGTGATCGAACTGTGAATCAGTCAATTTAAAATCCAGTAGATTAAATAAACTTATTGTGCACCTTTAAAATGCACCACAGAAAGTGATAATAGGCCTACTAAAAATGTAAAAAAAAAAAATCTTGTCGGTTGCATAAAAGAGGTAAATTATATAGCTGAAGGAATAAACCAGCAAACACGAGACTTTGGCCCAATGTTGTTTTATTGCCGGACCGCCGTCTACGATGCTGATCCAACATTAAAGCAACATTGGGTGAACGTATTTTGTTTGCTGGCTCGGGGTTGACCCATACCATGAGGCGTCCTGGTGACGTCAGAGAGAACTGTGACATCAGTCACCGTGGCGTCTATATCAGTGACGTCAATCAGAAGACCAGATGTACGGTTATAAATCTCTATTTGCAGATCATCTCCCATCGCCACGAATAAATAATCCTGAAATGAGAACAAAAAAAATAGTGTTGTCATAATGTGAATATATCGATACACGTAACTCCAAGGTGTCCTGGTCGGAAAAATAACTTCCCGTTCATAATTAATGAATCACTCATTTAAATGGCATATACAACTCTTTATAATTTGTAAGTGGAAACATAGTATTTGTTATGAATAAGTCATTAAACCATACTTTATGTCGTTTTCTAAACATTGTAGCAATAACAAGCAAGTAGGAAGCCCGAATCCTTCTCTTAACCCTCAATAACCGCGGGGGTCGCATATATTCGAGTTTTATTTTTTTATTATCACATTAAGTACCACTTATTAAACATTAAAGATAAAATGTGACATCAATCAGCAATATTTGAAAACAGTTGACCTCCATTTTGTCAAATATAATATTTGGATAATTTTCACTCACTTGAAGTTGTGGATCGCGTCAGCTAGACACAACTTCAAGTGGGTGAAAATTCAGATGGAATCTGTTGGCGGTTAAAGGGTCAAAGCGCTGATATATTTTATTAAAAACCACATAGAGATCGAAGGGTTTTTTCCAATTCATAAATGTCTTAGCTGACTCTTTCTGGCACATTTGAATACTTATGTTATGGGTCTACGGCCATTATATATACATGTATATATTTTATTCTTTCAGTGCGGGGATCGACTTTAATCCTCCATATGACCGTATTGGTGTAAATACCTTCCAGTAAGCTATCCCGCTGTACTTGTTGCCATGATCCCTGTCTGTGTTGTCTCTTCTAGCATCGTGAAGTACTGTCTTGTCTGAGCCATCGTAATTCATAATAACAACCTGACGCGTCCCTCTGTCTATGTAATATAGCTGGAAAGACATTATTATTGCAATTTGTCACAAAAATCTATGTAATAATTATAGCTGACCACAATTAATCAATTGTAGTATTAAAAGAAAAATTATTGAAAAAAAGGTTTTTTTTCTACATTATTTTTAAAAAAATAATTAAAAATAAAAAAAAATTGCAATTTATTTTTATTTCAAAAAAATAGTTTGCCAATAAAAAACATATTATCGGCTTCTGATTAACGCGTGTTTGGGGTTATTCTCATTTGGGCGAAAATAATGACGTCATCTATGAAACTCCTATAACGGCATTGCATGTACGAATGCGACATCAATCGTTGATGGTGCGATCCAAATAAACGTATTCGTGTACGTATTCGTGTATACGTGAACACCCACAACAAAATAACATAAGAAGCAGTTTTGCCGTTCATATTAATTTTGTGCATATCCCTGCAAACACGATGCGTTGAGCCAGCGTTGTTTTATTGTTGTTTTTTTGCCATGGTTTTTCTGGTATGCGAACGTAGCTTAGGCTCATCCGACGGTGGCTATCTATTATCGACCGTCGGATATTGTACTCACTTTTTTGGTGACGTGATCGACAGTGATATCCATGGGGAGATCGCCTGGATCACTTCTGACCAGGACACGCCGACCTGAGCCATTAGTGTATGAAGACTCCACTCTGGGGTCATCAGGGTCAATGTCTGTCCAGAATAACATACTGAAAAATACAATAAGTCAATAAACCAGTTACAGCTTTATTTTAGCTTGACCATGCTCATAATAGTATCAAAATGTGTGTAACAATAAAATGTTGTCTAATAGCGTCGTAATGACTTTTGAAATTATAGGTAAAATTATAGTCAACGTAAATCAATCACAGGTCAATTCAATCGATCGATCAATTGGTTGTAGAACTACGTCCATCTTGCCCACCTGCGGAGTTTAAAAGCACAAACAGACCTCAACATCTCGTCCACGTTCAAAGCATAGTCGGCAAGGAAACGAACTCACTGGGCACACGACGTTGTTGCGACGTTAATTCAACGTCATTGACGCTGATTCAACGTTGCAACAAAGTCGTGTGCTGAGTGGGATTATGTTTTTTTTTAATAATTTGATTGAGGATGTGATGGTATTAGCAGTGTTTATTGTAGAATGAAGATAAATCCAAATGTTAATGTAGATGCACAGACGGATCTATCTCCAGAACTGAAATCTTTGATGACCCTTGTTTTGTTGGCATGGAGATGGTAAAGAAACAATCGGAAGTTATGATTTGAAACATCTTGACTAAAATGCGTGGTAGGCCTAGATATATAGAGTGAAAAGCACAGGTCCAAGGACAGAACCTTGTGGGGCCATCTGTGAGTTAACAGCCGAGTCAGAAGAGACGTTTCAAATTTGTACGCATTCCAGATCCATGTAGCGATGTAACAGCCTTAATGGTGAGATCAACATCTCTGTTTACCCAACAATACGCGTAGTAAACTCGTGTTTAGTCGTTGTTCATTTATGAAATAGTGACTGGATGTGACGTACTTAGAATAGTGAAGGAGGACCGGGTACTATTCAGACATAACGTTGAGGTGCCAGTCACAGTCTTGTGCCATGATGTATCTTACCCGTCAATTGGGTCCACAGCTACACTTGTGGGCTTCCCTATGTCTCTACTGTGTAGCACACGGTAAGTATGAGATCCACCTTGTGACGTAGTGTAGGCTGACGTCATTCCTATCACACCACGGTCCCTGTCCGCAAAGTAAACACTGCCACTGCAACATGAACATGATGAAGGGTTAGTTGACGGCGAGGTATGACATTGAAATATTTCAAACATATCTAAAAGGCTAAAATCAACAACAATCGTTTGTGTACGTACAAAATTGGCGTTCATATTTAACATGTTAGTATTGACATGGCAGCATTGTCCACTATGCAATTACCTCATTATCGCATTACGTTTATTTGTGAAAATCAACTGGGCCACGAGGACCTCCTGAGGGTGGTGAGATGAATAAGTTGATACCGCCCATCATACAGAGGCTTCGACATCTCAGTCCAAGCGGTCTGAGGTAGAGTACACACAACTGAATTTTTACAAGTGGGCAGAGAGAAAAACACATTTAATTTATGTTAAAACCTCACACAGGCAGCGTTAACCACTTAACCGCCAAATTATTCAATTTGCATTTTTACCCACTTGAAGTTGTGTCTCGCTGACGCGATCCACAACTTCAAGTGAGTGAAAATTATTCAGATTTGACAAAATGGAGGTTAACTCTTTTAAAATCTTGTTGGTTTATGTCACATTTTATCTTTAACATATTTAAAATGTGGTACTTAATGTGCTAATAAAAATGAAATCCCGAATATATGCGGCACCGGCGGTGAAAAGGTTACCCCCCCCCCCCCACCATGGCCCCCCAACCTGTGCTAAGTACCGGGTGACTACAATTTTGTGGATATTACCTGAGCCAGTCCAGAGCGACACCGCGCACTTCACCAGAGGTCTCCGACAATAATTCTATTTCATTCTCCAGGTGGTTCTCCAAACTGTCTGTCAGTGATTGGCCAAATATTGCTTTCTGTCGTTTGTCACTCCATACCACCCAGCCCTAAAGCAAAGACACATATCGTAAACATTTCTCATGGAGATAAACATCCTGAGTTACATGATTGTTTCAGTGCTAATTTATTTTATATTTTTGTATAGACAGAAACAAATGATATAGAGTATATAGAGGGAGGTGACACTATCATGGCTAGAGTGTGGCACCTAGCAAAAACCGCTGTCTGTCGTATGAGTTCAATCCCCGCTTGGAACAGGCTTTTAGAAAAATATCATGGTTCCTCCATCTCACATATGGGACACTTTCGCTGCTGTGTCCTTGGGTGTTTCACTTCTTTTAGATGTAAAAGAATATCTGGTATGGACAGTGATGGGTATGTGTACGATAAGTTCCAAGCGCCGAAATGACTGCAGGGATGTATGCTCCTCGGGAGTTCAAATGACACATGAATGCACAAGTCCATTGACCAGAGGGTAAATGTAAAGTCTACTATCGAGCGCCAATAGGCATTACATACGTACTGGAAACGTGATCCTGTTGTATTTGAATGATATAACTGTTCTATATAAAAAAATAAGATAAAAATTCTGAGCAATCACTGAACTGATTCAGTAATTTTCAAAATGCTTCAGACACCAAGACTCTCAATAAAGTTCAAACTGTATTCCAATCACTTACCCTGGTCGGGTCGACGTCCAGCGCCAGTCTTTCTCTGTCCCTGTAGCTTCCGGTCTGAACATATTGTCTGTTGGTGGACTCTGCTGTGAGCCAATAGCCAGGCTCTCCTGTCAGGCCGCGGATCTTAGTCCAGTAGCGCGCCTGCTGTGTCCATAACACGGCAGGATGATCCACGCAATCTACAAACACAACAATACATGTGTATAAAGTACGTCCATAGATCCTGGTGATCAACATTTGAGTGTCACTGTGTGTCCCCATTAGGACAAGATACAAGAGTCCTGACCCAGCAAACACGATACATCCAACCAAGGTTGGCTCAATGCTGGACCAGCGTCGCAGACGCTGGGCCAGCATTGAGCCAACATTGGTTGGATGTATCGTGTTTGTTGGGAAGTTAGCACTGCAAAAACACTGGACGTCGAACCAGTGTTGGATTATTGTTGGGTCAACGTTAATCCAATACTGGTTCGACGTCTCGCATTTGGGAACCTGTCGATACATTACTCAACAAACTCAGAACGTTAACCCACTGTTGGTTTAATGTTGGAGACGGCGGACCAGCTTTAACAGGACATCGGGTCAAAATAGTTGATGGTAGATGCTCAGTAAATAAAATAATTTTGGAGATTACTTTTTTATCAATTTTTCGTCATTTGCAGCTAGAAATTCTGAGACAGTCGAAAATAAGTATACGTACAGCCGCCCCCACCCCCTCACGCCACCCTAATGTGTTCATCTTCAACACAGTGTTGATAACAAATCGTTACAACAAACCAGGCTCGAACTAATAACTATAAATACCTATTATTTGTTCAGAGATTCTTTCATAACGTTAGGGGAGCCACACGCTTCTCAGAACCACCGAGTACGTGATCCAAATATACTTATATTGTGTTACGCTCGTCACGACAAGGGTTTTGTGCAATCCGTATAAACCACAGAGCTAACACCTTTGTCAATGTTTGATGTAAGGTTGACCCACTGTGTACTGTGTGACTACACTATAGGCCTATATTCTAAATAATTTAAATTTAAACTAAACCAGCTCGGGATTCACAATAATTGTTAATAAGTCGATGATTTTGACATGCGAAACATTCACATTTATAAGCTCAGGCTTAGCCCTAAACAACCAAACTAGAGTATAAACGTTGGGTAGAGTTTAGCCCAAGGGCCCTGACATTTACGCACATCGAAACTGGCGCATAGTACTGTCAAAGGTGCAGTTCAAACCAAATCCTTTTTTCCGTGAACATGATCAGCACTGTGGAAATAAGTTCTCAACTGCCTGTGAACTATAGGATAATAATAGCCTACTAGGAAACTAACGACAAAACTGTATTTATATAATAAACATTGAGAGATTGGATACTCTTGGCTTTAAATGGGTTTAGTCGTTTCAACCCGCTGATCATAGCAGTAACAAGAACATCACATCAGCTAGGAACCCCCATCATATTTTATATATTGCTCAATTTGGCCATGCGGATACGCTACCAAAACCTGATGAACTCGTCTTGCTGCTATGAGAATGGGGATACAGAGTCATGGAATTTTGTTCATGAAAGGGCCTTATGACTAGAAGGGTGGCGTCGTGTAAATCATAGTACGATCGCCCAAAAACAAGACACGTTGGAGCCTGCTTTGTCGACATCGTGTCAAAATGTAATAAATACATTGGCGATTTTGATACGATTTCTTCGGCTAATTGAGTCGCATGAAGTGAGCACGTGCGACGTGCGCCATTCTTGGGGATAACTACGCGAGAACTAGGTCAACAAGTACGACATTCTGAAAGCTAGTAGCCCAGATATTACACATGTGATTGGTCGAGATGCCATCATTATGTTTAAGATATGTTTCGTTTTGAGAATACCATGCCAGATTTGGTAATTATGACAAATCCCTACACTTAGGCCAGAGATATTATAATAACGAGATATGCCACTCTCATTGGCTGTATACTTGACAGTACTAAACCGGAAGTGTTACTACATGGGCGAGCCAGATGCCGGTTTGGAGGAGTACATTTCCCAAACACAGCCTAAAAAAACTACATGTTATAGAGAAGCCGTGTCGGTACCGGTTCAGAAAACAGGCCAAAATAAACATTACAATGGATGACAACATTACTATCACCTCATTTTATTGAAATAAATGTTTAATAAACAAATTCACATTGAAAATTATACTTATAACGTCGTATTTTATGAAGTAAAATAGCAAAACTGTACAAGTAACCGACTCGCCGATTGCCGCAGATTGTTTGTCAACCGATGGATCGAGTGAGGAGTGACAGCACATTTGAGCGAACCGGCGGTAACAGTGACAGACAGCTAGAAGTTGTATGCTGGCAAACGGGCAAGTGACAGTCGGTAAAATCAATAATATGGATAATATAATCTAACAGTTAGTCTACTACTTTATAAAAAAAAATATTGCCACTAAATTTGAGGCTAATTCTAGTAATTCAATCTTCCGATTTCATGGAATTGTCAACAGGGAGTCACTGACAGTGACAACAGCTAACGTGACTGTAGCGGGGGACTTTAGGCCTATAGGCCCTACGGGAGAGGGAGGGAAGTTGGGCCACGAGGCAAGTATGAGCATTGAGCACCCCTTCTATTGCCAAATATTTTTTTAATGTAGACTAGGGGGCCTATAGACCTAGTTTTGCAAATTTTTGATGTGTAGGCCTATTTCATGCTCATAATTTTCATTACTTCAAGATATAGACTAGACCTAGGCCCAATTAAACTTGAAACCAATTTTGACACATCTACAGGTAGACTAGTCTATCTTTTTTCTTATAGGTTATAATGAGTCCATAATTCTAAAATGAATTAGGGTCTACTGACATCAGACAAGGTGGTTCACAGGGTTAAATTTAAATAACCAATATATATAGGCCCTACGGATGCATGTGCCCGTAAAAAAAATATTAGGGGCGCATGTGCTATTTGTTTTTCTATTTTTTCAATATTTTGACTTTTTTCCCAAATTTAGTTACGAGAAGATTTATAGGGCCTACTGTAGCCGTGTCGTCCTCTCCGAAGCCTGTTTCAGGCACTGGTCTGGGGCTATATATAATTGCACATGAATAAAGTGTTGATATCCCTCTTGCGCATCGCGACCAAACACCTGAAACTTGAGTGCACAACACCCCTAAACAAAAAGATTAACGAGCGCCACACCGAAATCAGGGATATTTAATGGATATGAGATAAAATGATATATGAGAAAAAAATGACCCCCACTGCCACCATTTAGTATTTTTCTGTATGACTCTCTTGTAGGCCTACAATATACTGTAGATCTGGTAATATTCGGGAGATTTTAATTTTCGCGAATTCAAGATTCTTGCGAAAGTTATTATTATAATAGCGCTACTAAAGAAAATTTGTGAACTCTAAACTTTGCGAAAAGTCCCAAAATCAGAAATTTGCTAAAATGTACAGTACATTTCCACTGAATTTAATTTCACCAAGTCAAATACAGCCATAAGTGGGCACTTATGAGTGTTAGGAGTAAAATAAACTAGAAAGGTGTATCGACGCATGCGTCGATGACTATGCCTCCGCTGTAAAGGCTATCACCCCCCTTCCTGCCTTACCCTCCCATTCGAAAAAAATGTATTCCGAACGAAGGTAATAGACAAAAAAAAAAAATTATCTTGGCACCCCTACTTTTTTGTTAAAATTTGTTTTGATCCCCCCCTTGAAAAAATAATCAAATTAGCCTTGACCCACCCCCCCCCCCAACCCCTGGCCTGCTGACTATCCCCACTAAAGAAATGTAATCCAGAGAGGCTACTGCGTTAAATAAAAAAATACCCTTAAAAGAAATATTTGTTAACACCCCCCAAGTGCCCACCCTGCCTGAATTTTTTTGATTGGCCTGGATCAACCCCCCCTTCCTGCCTTACCCTCCCATTTGATAAAAAAGTAATCCAGACAGAAGTTACAGAAAAAAAATAATAATTTGCCTTCACCCCCTACTTTTTTGTTCAAATTTGTTTTGAACCACCCACAGCCCCCCCTGGCAAAAAATAAAATTGGCCTTGTCCTTCCCCGCCGGTAAATAAACGTCCACAGAGGCTACTGCGTCAAGTGGAAAAAAAACCCTAAAAATAAATATTTGTTAAAACACCCATGTGCCAACCCTGCCTGAATTTTTTTAATTGGCCTGTATTATCCCTACATTTGAAAAAAAGTAATCCGGGCTGAGGTTATAGAAAAAAAAAAATTGCCTTGACCCCCCCTATTTTTTGTTCAAATTTGTTTTGAACCCCCCACTCCCACAGCCCCCCATGGCAAGAAAATGAAATTGGCCTTGACCCCCCCCCCCCCCCCAACCCCTCAGTCTGACCCTCCCTGCTCGTAAATAAATGTAATCCACAGAGGCTACTGCAATAAATGAAAAAAAGACACTTAAAATAAATATTTGTTAAAACCCTCCATGTGCCCACCCTGCCTGAATTTTTTTAATTGACATGGATCATCCCCCCTTCCTGTCTTACCCTCCCATTCAAAAAAAATAATCCGGACGGACAGACAGACAGTCAGCCGGACAGACAGACGGACAACCCGACTACATAATGCCTCTGGCCGCAGGATGCCTCCGGCCGCATGCTGGCGGAGGCATAAAATACACCATAACTACTATAAAAATGAGAAAAAGTCTAAATTTTATACTTTTTATTGACAATGGGCACTCAAGATTCACTTGAGTAAAATAGACTATCAATTTGTGCCATGAAACATTTTATTGGAGCACTATTTTATGTTATCAAATATTTTCTTTAAATCCAATTCAACCTTGACAATCTCAACATGAAAATTGATAAGCAACACAACTGACATTCTAAAGTCAGCAAGAAATATCTCATTTCACCAAATACCTTTAACTTGTTTAAGCAAATATAAAGTGTCTTATGTATAATTATTAAATATAATCAAGAATGTGGTTGTATATTCTTGATATAATATGTCAGGTTATCCAAATTGAAGTGGATTATATAATTTCAGGTAAATGATGCATTTGTGATACCACAGTCCTTCATGGGTTATATAAGTCATTATATACAGTAGAGCATGCTATGAGCAGCCACTTTTATGAGCAGCCAACCTCCTATGGGAGGCCACTAGGTCATTCCCCAAAGAAACTTATCAATGAGCTTGTGGGAGAAATTTGTCATCATCTTCCTGGAAACCATATGCATAGCACTGATGGATGCACAGATGTCCACAATTTCTTCTCTTCCTACAAAGGAATTGATATAAATACAAAACCAATACAATTTTTTTATGTACATACAGTAATAAAAAAATATTTATGACAGTGTAATAGTACATACATGTATATAATCATAAGGGAATGACTATTTCATTTCCTGGGGAAATTATGAAGGGCTAAGTTTATTTTTACACACACCATTTGAAACCAGATTTGTTTCTCAAGAATTTAAAGTCAGCGTTAACAAATGCATAAATAATTTATTGGGTGATATTTGTGCACTTTTATTCCTCCAAATTATACAAAGCCATTTAAATAGCAATCATGTCGTACAATATTTTATATTTTACTTCAAGCATCGTCATGATTACCTTTTCATGAAAAATGATAAATGGATATGTTCCCTCTTTCAGGAGGTGAATCAATATCTTTTGAAAGTTATTCAAGCAATTGTCACGCACAAACAGGTTGTGCCAATTTATTTTCTCAGCCAAAGTGGCACCAGATTTAACCCTGGTGCTGCTGAATTGTTTGTGAGTATTTTTAATTCATTTGAAGCTGAAATTGCTAACACAATATCCTGCTTCAAATGAAATGAAAGAAAAATAATATTATCTATGAAAAATAGGCATCTCCTAAACTGAATTATTTGAATAACTGAGCAGATACCAAAATAAATGTTACAAACTTGTTTAGTATTTTCCTTTAATACTCTAAAATTTGCTTGAAAACTTATAAATACAGTCTTAGCAGCACAAGGGTTAATTATATTTTACAAAAATCTCCCTGCATAATTAAAATGTTGATTAAAATGTCTTTATATAAGGAGGGCGAAGGGGGAGGGGGGGGGGGTTGTCAAGTATCTCTATCTAGAATGTCAAGTAGGCCCTACATGTTACATTTCTCTAATTCCTATTAGAATAATAGCGAAGGTAAATGTTAACTTTTCTAATTATTGCATTGCATTATTATTGAATGTCCGACAAGACTTATTATTATTATTTCAATTTTACGAGCCAATGCCCGGTCCTAGCCTACCTCACATAATAGATATCCTAATTATTGGGTAGATCAGATGATCATTAAAAATCAGTATTTTTATTTTGGCTTCCTGATATGAACATATGATGTAAACATGTCCATAGACTAGAAATGCCTGACTTTTAAAAATTTTGTGTTGCGCATTTACCAGTTGAGCAGATCTAAAGACAAAATTTGTGTATTTCGTATTTTGGACATGCACATCCGAAATAAGAAATCTGGAGTTTTGTCTTTATATCTTGCTTTACAATGTTTACCCTGTTTACATACCAAAGACTAGAACTATTTAAAAAAAAAAACTGTGTGTTTTTTGCATGTCTGAAATAAGAAATCGGGAATTTTGTCTTAAAATCTCGCTTAACTGGTATATGCGCTAGACCACACACAAATTTAAAAACTTACACAATTCTAGTCTATGGACATGTCCACTTTATATGGCCATATTAAAATGCGTAAATTGAAATACTGTTTTTTTTTTTAAAGATTTTAGCCTGATTGTGTCGTTTTCACTTTGCAGGCCCTATCTTGTAATCATAGTCTAGTCTCTAAATTTTCCAACTTTATGACCAACACAGTCACACCATAAACCTTCAATTTATGTCATTTTGGGGTTAGGGATATAGGTACCCTATCCAAATCAAGTCAAAATAATAGACTAGGCGTATGATATTTATAAATTATATTTGCTATTTAAATTGCATGATAGGATGAGGTCAATTTTTTTGGTCAAATCGAAAGCCAGAATATCTTTTCAGAAAATCTTCCAAGCCTTTCGCCCACGATATTATTGTGAATTTCAGGATTGTCACCGGGGAGGGGTGGGGGATTTTCAATTGAACCACCCTTAACTTTCGCTGGAAATATAGCCTACTTTTTGTCATTATAAATTTTATAATTTCCAAGTAATGAACCATCCTCGGACTTGTCACAATGGAAGTATGGTACCCCGGTATGTTCACATGAAATAATATGTGCCCGAAAACACCCTTTTCAAAAGTCTGATGATCCTGGGCATGAATCAGTGAATGGGAAGTAGGCTAGGCCTAGACTAGAATCACTAGCCTATTTAACAGACAATGTCCACAGACAACTGAACTGGCCAATTTCGAGGCCTATTATCAATGGTAGACTAATGACTTCTAGGCCTAGACTAGTAATTAAGTAAGGGAAGAAAAGTAGAAGTGGTCCAGCTGTGATACAGGCCTGTTCTGGGGGGTCAGGGGGCATGCTCCCCCTGGAAAATTTTGAAGAAATGAGTGTTTTTTTACTGAAAAGTGGTCCGGCAAACGTCTTGCTTTGCTACTCACTGAGCTAGACGGGGGGCCTGTCTGGCACTGCACGCTTCACTGAATCAGCAGTGCCATGGAGTAGGTACCGTAAGTGACCATCTGACACACACAGTAACCACTGGTTAACTTACTGGTAGGCTAACAGTAGGCTAACAGTACACTGATAGGCCTACTGTGACACTGTCACTGACAGGCGACCACGTCACTCATCAGTTATGTCGCTTAAATTAATCGTGACGATGTAGACTACTTATATTCTACCAACAAATATGTACAGACATATCCTACAAATATAATTTGGTTGATTTTATTTTAATAAACTTTACTTTTTCTCAAAAAAAATGTATTTTATTCACACAGGCCAAAATACCGATCGCCATTTCTGTACATTATCGCCCACATTGATGGCATCGGTAGGGTGGATGTTTAAATCGTTTTTTGTGTATTATTTTGATAAAATACAATAATAATGTATCACTTACCTTTCTACGAAACTACAAAAGATAAATGAACTCAAATCTGGAACATTTTTCGGATTGTTGGATCAACCAGCGCGCACACAAAACTCAATGTGGTTGTGTTGTTTACAGTCATTGTTAGCGTCGACTTGACAGGTGCTTCACAGTAAAACTACTCCCTGGCGGCCAGGTGGCGCTCCCACCCATTGCGGTAACGGAAGTAGCACTCAGTGGCATATCTCGTTATTATAATATCTCTGCTTAGGCTACGTCGGTTGTGGTGCATTCAAAGTGTGATAGAATACTATTTTGAATTGTATGTAAATAGAAAATGCCACTCGTCAAGCATAGCTATTATCACGCAGTTGAGGGCTGTGTGATAATGTCTTCCATAATTATGTAAGAAAGAGCTTGCCATTTCAATATCAAATCACTCGAGTTTGAACGCCATAACAGTAACACTGGAGCTAAGTGGGATATAATGAAAGGGGCATCGGTGCAGTACAATATATATATATATATATATATATATATATTCACACTTATAACACATCTTCGCGATCTGTGTTTTGATGATTGTATTTACCAATGAATTATCGCCGAACTTAAATTGAGCGGTACACCGCCTGCTAAATATACCAGAACTAAACACCGGGTTGCCTTCAAAACACAGTATTTAGTGTCACAATAAATAACTTACTTGTTTATTTACACTCAAATAGTGTTATAGTCGATTAATGAGGACTTTTTCTAAATAAACAATATACAGTATAAATAATTCAAAATTTAAAAACAGACGTTTTCTAAACTACATCAGAATTGTTTTATGTTGATTTCATTCAGTTTAAAGAGACTGTATTAACTCTCGCTAATCCGGTTTCAAAGATTTCATTTCGTTCACCCTGACTTGTTTACTCATAACACTTATAGATATGGAGATTCGATTGCAAAGGATTGTACGACAGGCCTACAAAATGACAGAATTAATTAAATTTAAAAATGTTGCCACATACATTTTTGTTTATTAACCCTTTAAGTCCTCACGATGCATTAAAGCATCATTTTACATCCGTGTAAACAGACTTAATTTTCCTACAGTAAAGGTTTTTAGAACAAAAATTTCCATGAAACTGGTTTACCATTACATGGCAATTTTCTTTAATTTTTAAACCACATCACATCATCTTTATCCACTACAAGTCGAGAATTGCGACAGCAATTCGCGGCTTGTAATGGATGAAGATGACAATGTAAAGTCAGGATTGAAAGGGTTAAGTGACATTATGATCAAGTAGTTATTTTACACGATTTTACATGATTGATAATCATTATCTGATTATAGTCACAATATTTTTGAATTCGACATTTTGACACGTAGGCCTATTAAATTCTGTTTGATTTGTTGATTAGATTTGTAGCCTAGTAACTGAGTCACTGAGTCGATGCTTAATTAGAATATTTTACGGACATTCCTCGTGATTGGTAATGTGTTTGTAAAGTACAACTCCACATGGGTTCCTCCTGACCTCAAAATATAAATTAATTGTCAAGGGGTTGTTGAGTACTTCGCATGCTATAGGTTTATCTGGGGGATTTAAAACAACTATATAACACTGTCGGTAGCTGCATTATGCAGAGTATTGCTTGGTATATCAGATTTGCCTGTCTGTCTGACTAGGCGTACCTATTTAAACTAATTATTATGATATAATGTAGGCTGCATGAATAAAGAAAAATAATAGCGTGAGCTTCAAATTATATAAATCCGAAATAGCATATAAGATAAATTTTGACATTGGAGAATACAACCCCGATGTTTTCTCGGTTCACAAACTTCAGGTCATCTCGGGCCAGCAGTGTCACGCACGGTGGTGCGAAACACAGCAGATCGGAAACCCGGTCATTTAGCATGCTCACTGGACAATGTCTTCAAATCACTGTCACTTCAAAGCCTGCAGGGTTTCAAAATAATGTCAGCTAATGAATAGTACTTTAGTTATCTGCATTATCAGCCATAATTTATTTATGTTGTGTTTATCATTAAATCTGAACAGCTGTTCAAAGCAATGAGCCAGAAACCCATGCGTCTATATAGCAGTGGCATATCGACAATCACGGACAAAATATTGTTATATAGTTAAAGTTAACTACTAAACACCCTTGGTAATAATTGTATTATTTTGGTGTTCACGATGTCTATACATCTAAAAATTACAGCATACACGAAGCTGACACAAATTATGTTTTTTACCAGTGAATGTCATGATTGTGTTCCTCACATTAACCATTTAAACATGTTATATTTTACTTTTATTGTTCAGTATAGTTTTTTTTATATCACGTAAAAGCGTTTCCCCGCGTCGACATTGCTAGCGGGCCAATGCTGAAGTAAATATATTGCAGCCACCCGGTACGACCAGCGTGAAGTAGACCAACAAATACAATTAATCGGCTTTTAAATTGTTAAACGTTTTACTTAAATCTAATTGACAGATTCCAGGTCATGGTGGGTATATATACATGGCCAGACATGAAAATTATAGATATATTAGGCCAAGATTACTGCTGATTAACATTTTTCGTTGTTGTATGCAAAAGGAAAATAAGTTTACATTTAAAATGCTGATGACTAGTGAATCAATTTCAAAGAAAATCTGGATTGAAAATGATTCAACATTCATCAGATGTTTTCTTGGTGGGATGTTTAACCTAAATTTGCGAGATTGACTAAATTGTGGTGTGTTTATGTAGACTAAAAATCTGTGAAGTATTGGAATGTACATGACTAAAAATACATTATATGCCATTTAGCCGTGTCGTCCTCTCCGAGGCCGTGGATTGATGTATTTGCTTTACCCGAAAAATCCAACATGGCGGTGACTGAGAGCGATCACGACCCCAAGGTCCGAAAAATGTTCATAACTTTTTAATGACTGTGCGACCTCTGAGCTCAGCATGCGGGCATGGAAGTGAAATGTTACTGATTCTTAAAAAAACATTTTTGACCTGATTATGCCCCCATATTTTCTGATATGACAGTCCAAAGAAATGTCCCACGATTTTGTACGCGGTCAATCTGTGGCTCAAACCTGTTTCAGCCACTGGGGCTAATATGCCATTTAGATGTTATGCTCCTTTTTTATTCAAACAAAATGTGTCTCTGCATGAATCGTGCTTCAAACACGTATTGTGTTAATTTACCATGTTTACCTCAATGACTATAATACAAAGCAAGACTCTAATCAGTGTAATCAGAGATAGACCTTTTTTATTAAGAGAAACATTTGAGTTGAACGCGTACATGACATCACCCTTGTCTGTGGTGTATCTATATAGCCAACGGCATACAGGAATACACCTCAGCACCATTAAAAATACATGTACCAATCAGTACAACAGACATTCTGGATAATTAAAGTTCACTAAACGTCGCTACTTAGACTGTTTCAATACAAGTATATTGAACTTCATCCTAGAGTTTGCCGTATTCTGAAAAACATAGAATTGTACACACATGTTTTGAAAATACCATTAAACAAACAGCGGTAATAAGACTTTGTGACACTTGTGAAAACGTAACTTTGTGGATAGTGTTCCAGCCTAACTGCTCGGAAACCATAGAAACCTGCTGCCCAAAAGTTTAGTTTTTATGTCTTGATCATGTTCAACTTTCGTTTAACTGAGAATAAATGATATCCCTGTTTGCCGCGGCCCCGGAACCATGGGACGCCGTGCATTACATTACAAAAGATACATGTAACTAATTAATGCCAGGTATTTTTTTTATTCCGCACAAGACAGAGTTGTGGCAGCAATTTGCATCTTGTGCAAAATACAAAAAAATCAGATACCGCTTTTTGATTTAGATACCCTTATCGTACAGTAATTATTAAAGGCCTGCAAACGTGCTTGAGGGGTATACTCCCTTCACATGGAACTCTTGAGCCGACCTTCACGCTTCGCGTGCTCGTAATTAGTTTGGCAGCAAATAATGCCAGACAAGTATAGCGGTGACATACAAGTAATTTGACAGGTCTTTGTCACATAAATGAAAAGAAAGACCATACAACGGATTCCGAGTGGCGTGGGATTTTCAAATAATCTGATAATATAATTGTTTACTGAACTTATAACCATGATAACGGTTGTGGCACCTGTCATATTTATCACCAAACCGTGTTTTTAATTTATTTAGAACGGTGATTTTGCTAATGCTTTAATTTTATGTCCACTGAACATGCTGATGTCTGCAGTCATTTATCTGCATTTTATTATTTTATTAATCACTAATGTTGTCATCTTATTGTTTTCTTTCATTGAGTGTTTTTTTTCTATAATACATGCGATGTACATTTCGAGTATTCAAATTATCAATTTCACCCCAAGCTACTATTCTTTGTTAGTTTTGTCTACAAAGTTCTCGGTACTCTTTCTGTAATCTATGGTATTATACTAAACGCGTTTATTTCATGTTGCCGGCGGTCCTAAATTTAAACGTTTTACCCTGAAGTATTTGAGCCAACGTCTGATACGTTAGTCAAATATCGAGGCAGCCTTTTAGTTTTCACGAGGGGGGATGTATACCGGATGTTTATGATTTGTTATTGTGGTCTGAAGCTGATTCAACTAAATACCCTTATTATCGTCCAAGCCATATACGTCAGACGTTGAAACGGTCACGCCGTTTCGGAAGGTGGGCCAGCATTAACACAACATTGATTCAACGTCTCGTGTTTGCTGGGTAGAAGATTTAAAACACTATTTACCAATAATGTGAATTATGTGTCCGTGCTGTTATAAAATTAGTACCTTTATTTGTATACGGGTAATGGACTATCTTGGCTGTTTCTCATGTGTTTCTCTCATATATATATGATGTGTAAGGATTGGAATATATTTATGAATTAATTGGAATTAACGAGGAGTTATCATGTTTGGTCAATACGTGGCTATTTCACCTGGATAAAAATCAAATATTCAAAACATCAGGTAAAATGTTTTAAAGGTGGACAGTTTTAAAACATATTGATCAAGTAATTTAAATATGCTAAATTTTCAATTAACCAACGTTTAAATAGAGGTCATTATTGGCCGGCAGATCTCTCTTATCATGCAGTTCAGTACAGTTCAGGCCATTGTCGTTTATGTCAATTTGCATATTCCCTCAAAACAGCCAGTGATATAATGCACAATCTGGATGATTTGTTTGGGACCCTTCCAGGATATAAACCATTTAAACACACGCGTCATATGAGTGCCTGACACCACATCGTTATCATAATTACACACTACATATTATATAGGTCCTATATATATATATAAAGAGGAGAGTTTGGGTTTTATTTGATGTATAACACCTAAATGTTTTATTACATCTGGCTATTTCCCCCGATTTCGTGGTGCAGCAATTAACATGTTATTTAAAATGTGATGAAATGTCACGTTGATAAATATAATATGACAAATGTATGCATAGTTGTCTACAGTTTAAAATTCGTGATACTTGCAATACAAATTCTCATTGCGTGAGCTTCTCTATCAAATATGATAGTAGTTTGAGCTGCTATTGTATAGAAACATAATATAATATATATATAATGTTTGATTTAAATTTATTACATGCGGCTAAATAAATGTTTTTTTATCACTGCGGTATAATTTACCGAAATATGATATGAAAGAATATCATAATTGTCCACCAGCAGGACCAGATAGGAAGGAATCGTAAAATACTAGTGGACACTGGAAATCTTAAATCAGAAAATGTTCGAACTTTATTTTATATTAAAATATAATTCTTTAATTTGCATGGTTTGTACTTCAAATCATTTGACAGCTCCAAGCGTTATTTCTCTCCACATGGACAACACCAAACATATTTTGCACAATCATAGACGCTGGCCCAGAGGGTTAGACAATGGGCCTTTAAATTTTATTTAACCATTGGAAGCACTTCCAGTAAACATAACCAATGTTGTTTTAATGCTGGCCCAGCGCTGCAACTAAACGGTCCCAGAAAACACGACACGGGGGACGTGATGATGGTCACGTAGACCACCCACCTAGATAGGCGAACATATTGTGAGCGACATGTTATCTAGTACTCTATAGTATTTTCAAGTTTACAAAATAAAGTTGATCTATATTGCTCTGCAAAGCTAAAAGGTAGTAGCTGCTTATTTGCCTTTTGGCTTTGCACAGCGGTATATCCATAACATAAACATGGTATGATCCAACTTATTATCCCCAGTGTACTCACATGTATATACTAGCAGTTACATTAGTGACCTCACATGACCTGATCTTACAATTCAATCTAATGACGACTATCAGGACACATCGTAACTGTCAACCGGTCATACCCTGGCTGGAAACGTTACGCATATGTTGGACTAATGGTGGGCCAGCGTCCACTGTACCCCAGTCACACGAGCACTTTAATAGTGTTTTGACAGCATGGGATCAACCACTCTTGTTTTGAGTCTTGTTTAAATCATAGTGCTTTCCATTATAGTGTTTTGACAAGATGGCGCCTCAGCAAATAATACACGCCAACTGGCCGATGAATTCAGCAACATGAATGGGCAGTGTAGGCCTAAATTTTAAATATTACAATTTTATCGACCTAAATATACTCATTTGCCAGATAGGGTTACATTTCACCAATTTTGCACGTGTATGGATATAACAAACATGACGTATAAGTCATTGACTTCATCATTGACTCCAGCAGGTCCAGATGAGTTTGACCATGGCTCTATGGTTTGACAGAAGAACAAAACAGAACCAAATTCGGGACGTGTGTTAGCCCAACTTTGTCGTATTGTTGGGCCAACATTTACGACGCTTTCCCAACAATAAAACAGTCTTTATTCAGCACTTCGTGTTTCCTGGAATACGGCTACGAATTCGACAATACGTCGATACCCATGTTCTATGATAATAACTGGTATATTTTCGGGGAACACCTGCTTTGACACTGACAATATCGGTATGCGGCGCCAGGTGCGCATGTGGGAGGCCTTGATTGAGCGTTGGGTAAAATGACGGATGAAAGAAAGTCTTTCGTCCGACGGATAGTGCTGTTGATATTCCGGCCACATTACAATGTCCGTGTGGGGCTCAACATGGGAGTGGTCGTGAGCGAAATGTGATATGCGAAAACTCTGAATTACTGGTCTTTGCCTCACGCATTCGACATGTGAAGTAATCTTTCTGATAAATCTCATGAATTGAATCCATACACTCATCTGGTGGTACAACCGACTGGAATTAATAATAACGCACTACCCAGCAAACACCAGACATCGACCCAATGTTCATTTATTGTTCAGCCACCGTCTTCGACGCTGGCCCAACATTAAGTCAACATTGGGTGAACATCTCGTCTTTGCTGGGTCACACGATACATGGTATTACATGACAGACGCTTGTAGCATTGAGATACCGAAGTAGTTCACATGAGAAAGTGCACAGACCTTGATAGAAGCTCATTCATGCAGGCTATTATTATCGAAAAATGGCCGGTCAGACCAACAGGTTGTGTCAGCGCTGTCAACGCTTGCTCAATGTTGGCTGAATGTCAGGGGATGAATGACCGGACAACAAGACACGGTCTGTGAGCCAGGAATTTCACGTTTTACTACGTTTGCTAAATGTGTACCGTGTCATTGATAAATGGATGTTCATGAATATCAGACTATGGCAAATCTACTTATTGGTGATTTGTGTGGACTGTTAAATTCTACTTATTGAATCAATTTATGATGCTATGCTCCGTAACTACGCTACCTATGTACGGTTTGCCATCATTATTATGACAAAATATTTACTACCTGTATACCTGCAGTACCTTGTTTAATTTGTGGAATTCGGTGGCAAAAATGTCTTACTTCATGTGATATATGTTAACATTATGTAAATGTTTTTACTTGACTGATGTCTTTCCTTGGTATTTCGTCTGGGTTGTGTTTTAGCATGTACAGATCCGTCCAGCCTGTGCTTTGATCCAGCACGTCTGATAATCCATGTACTACCAGAGATACATAAGTTCTCTCCTATGTATTTCTGGTGATACGGATCATTGAGATGGATCAAACTGCCATGGATGGTGGGAGTTAAACTGGACTGAAATGAGAACTTACAAGTGACAACCCCAATGCTGTTTTCAGACCCACCAATCATCAAGCGGCTATAGTAGCATGTGTTTTGAATTAAATTTGCACTAACATGCAAGTACACTTCGTACGCGGGTGACAAGTTTGCTTGTAGGCCAGTCACAGTGTACATTGTGAAAATGCTGGGGATTGCCACCTGTCGGGAAATGTAACCTGAATAACACTTGAAGTTGTCGTGCAAGATTATGGAATTGTTCCAGACAAACTATATCAAAGAATCTTATGTCATGCTTGATGTGTATTATATGTAAATATTTAAAAATTATTTTATTCGCTACGAGGCTACCAACAACTAATGACAGTTAAAAAAACAAGCCTTCAAATATATGTTGATCTTATTTCCTGTGACAAACACTGTACATCAAGTTATTCCAGTTGCAGATGCCCCGCTGTTTGAACTTAACTATAGGTTTCACGATTGCTGACTTTTCACGCTAAAGTGGAGCATAACTCAAAATGCACATAGCCCCAGTTTGGCCAGTACAGATTCTTTGTGATGGGACCTTGGCCCGACATCGAGTAAGCATGATCAGGTGATAAGAACGCGAACTGGAGTCGATAACAATACGGAGAAAATGGAGTTTTTAGAGAGAGTAACTCTGTTGGGGAGTTGAGTGAGATTGCTTCGCGTCGCGTTCTCTACATTGCGACAATTATCGCAACATAAAAAGGTCATAAGGTTGCACTTGCCTCACACTGATAAAATGACTTCAATGGTCCTTAAAATTATTTATAGTACACAGGGAACACTGCACACTCCAGGACTTCGAACAATCTGGAGCACTGTAAATGTATAAGCAAAACCACGATGGCCAACACCTGCCCGGCCGTGATTTGAACCTGATGCCTGTCCTTTAAAAAGCCACTAATGAAACACAGGGAGAGGTTACTCTCTGCTCTCACAAGGGGTGCACACGTTTCTAGATACAATGGATGTGTCTTTGTCTAATTACATAAACTGTCAAAATTAACCATCTCCATGAACGTTCTGCAATAAGATCAGTTTTATCCAATCTCTACTGTATTTACTTGTTCTGACGTGATGTTGTTAAACAATACAGCATATGAACCTAATTACATAACATATCAGAGGCAAGTTTGTGTTGGGTATTCACGTTGTTTTGAAGCGATTCCTAATGATGACTATTTTATGTTGAACTAAAATCCTAAGTAATTTATTGATTTATAAATTAATTGATTCGTGTTCCTTGGCCCGAGAAAAAAATTTCATGCAAATCGGTACGATTCGCATCGCAAACGTAATCCGGATCATCGCATCCTAATCCGCATCATTCTCATTCAATATATTGGTCCTTGGCCCGAGACACACCTCTGGCAAAACGCTCCATGCAAATTCGTTCATTACCCGCTTGAGTAAAGACCAAACAAACAAACAAACAAACAAACAAACAAACAAACAAACAAACAAACAAACAAACAAACAAACAAACAAACAAACAAACAAACAAACAAACAAACAAACAAACAAACAAACAAACAAACAAACAAACAAACAAACAAACAAACAAACAAACAAACAAACAAACAAACAAACAAACAAACAAACAAACAAACAAACAAACAAACAAACAAACAAACAAACAAACAAACAAACAAACAAACAAACAAACAAAAGAACAAACAAAAGAACAAACAAACAAACAAACAAACAACAAAAGAACACACAAACAAACAAGGAAGAACGACCATAATCATAGCTACATGGCTTCGATAATAATTTTAAAATATGCACACTTCCTGACAAAAAATGGGAATTTAATGGGAAAGTCGTAATACTCGCCAGTGGTTGAAGTGCCAAAATCCAGACCCGATGTTGTTTTATCATTGGGCCAGCGTCGCATTAGTTTTATTGACATGCAGATATTGAGAATATGATATTGTGGTACACTACACAGTATTGTTTTGCCATTTATTGTTTGGGGCAAAAATAATAAGTGCACGGTCTTCATTCATCATAGTCAACTGAGGGTCGTAACAAACATGATGAATGTATGTTTACAAAGTAGATATATAGAAAACACGAGAACCTGTTGTTAGCTCACCGTCTGCGACACTGGCCCAGCATTAAACCAACATTGTTTTAACGTCTCACGTACAAAAGCGTCCGTTTGGGAGTGTTTATACTGGAATATACTATAATAAACCACTGTAGAAAACAGACTTATTATTGTTCATGTACAATAAACAATGCGAGCGTAGTATTGAAGATATACTATAAAAAGTATACGCCTAATTAACCTTCTGTGTGTTAGATGCCATCAAACACTTAGCTACCTCGCATAAAGTCCCGATGCCGATATGAAGAAAGTGCGATGAAAAAATGGGATTTAGACCTAATAATTATTTCAGCGTGGCAAATAAATGCTGGACAATTTAGGCCTATGCGATTTGTATCGTATTTATTGGCAAACAAATGAACTTAACTCTTCCTTTACCGACTTCCCCCTGAGAAAACTACCCCCAGAAACAGACTTCTTTTTCAAGGAGGACCCCCGAGGTATCCCCTGGGAACAATGCAGGGTATAGCTATGCGCATGCGCACATCGCGCAATTTAAAAATGCAAGAGAACATTGCGTCCATGTCACTGACCATTCTGGTTGGCGATTTTCAACCACGCATGTGATGGAATATCTCCATTGCAATTATTGCACATACACATGTGGATTTTGCATAAATGCGAATTTGGTAAAGGAAGATAGCCTTCGCATAAATGCGAAATTGGTAAAGGAAGAGTTAAAAGTAGGCAACGCGCCAATTTGATCAATGTGTTATATTTCTTATATTTGTGCAAAAATGACAGTTTTTTCCTGATGAAACACATATTTATCAACCTTTATAAGTTTGCTTTGCTAACAAATGCACAGAAACGTCTAACAAAAGAAGAAATATCTTTAATAACAGTATTCAAGATTAAAAAATAAATCGAAATTCCGCAATATTAGAAAATATTATCCACCAGGAAATAAAGTGTCATATCCGCCACATAATTCAGTTGTATAATATGATATTTTAAATCCTAGGGAACGATACTGCGGCAAATATAAATGGGAATTGTACTTCAGGTGTATAAGTCAAATTCCATATTATATTATTTTTTATTATTTAATAATAATAAATAAAACATGATAAATTATGGAATTTGACTTATAAACCTGTCAAATTCCAACCCCTCGGATTTTATTTGATTTCCCACTTGATTTCCAAAACCGATTTAAGCGGCTCGCGGCTGTTGCGGCTCGCAAAGGTTTTCACATACATCAATCTACTGATTTCAACTTCCTCAGCAGGTGCTCCTGGCCCAGTTTGGCCTATATGTGCATAAAGGTGGCATAAAACCTAATTCATTTTGACCCATTCACCCATTTTGAGTGCGGGTTGTCATTGTGGGTTGATCATATTCCCATCAAACACGCTGTTTTCTCCTAAGAGATTTGAAGTTGAGTGCATTTTCCCGTGGTAAATCTTGCATGACTTGTCTGTCATTCTGTCAAGTTCGGTGGGTGTGGCTCCGCCCAATTGTGCAGATTACCTTGGGGACCATGTGTATCCACGCCGCTGATTGGCTGAGTGGGAGTGATGTAACAGTGTCGATTGGGGAATGCCGGGAAGAATGCTCTCGCTAGTTTGCAACAAGCTCAACACCTGAGAAAGGTGACGGTCATTGGGGGATGCGTCACTGAGTACTCCCTATGTGTCTCCCAGATAAGGGATATTTAATATACACAAGGGATAGAATTAGGTTCTATGTAATAAAGTACCCAGTCACATGGTTACACAGACAAAAAAAACGAGCAAACACAATATATTGAACCAGTGTGAGTGAGTATTGCTTTACGTCGTTTTCTGCACAATCATGGCAATATCGGGACAGAAGGATGCCCGAAGTAGGTAGGCCTACTTTGCCCTACACTTTTCTAATAACTTCAAGGTGTTTTTTATAGTGTACAGTATCATAGACAGCACTGCACACTCCAGGCCTTTGAACAGTTTGGAGCACTGCATATGCACAACCCAGATGGCAAATATCCGGCCGGGATTCGAACCCAGTACTTCTCAGTTTCGAGCCACAACCGGACCGAATGAGCCATCGGGGCCGGCCAGTATATTGAATCAATACCAGGTACTGGTGTAATGTTAAGATAATAATGATAATAATAATAATAATAATATTATTTTCTTCTAAAGCGCTATCCCAGCAGAACGTTGCTCGTAGCGCTGAAGATGGCGCATAGATGAATACATCTTGAATACATCTGCACAGGGTAAAATTTAAAAGTGGCTGATTAGTTTAAGCTCCTATATCAGGCCCGCATATTGTTTCTATATCATGTGTCTTTATCTTCAAACAAACCACACAGCTTCTACTTATAACAACAATTGCACCAAACCTTCCTGGATAAAATACGGATACTGCTCAAAAGGAGCTGCGAGAATTTGGTTAAATATTCAACATTCAGAAATAAATAAAAATTGTGAATCTGGTTGAATATTCAACACTCGAAAATGAAAACGTTGGTTTAACATTAAAAAATCTCAATTGAGCCACTCCAAAACAATTTAATATGCATTGGGCATAATGGTGATGCCTTAGCAGTTCAGTCCAGATTCACACTTGTTATTTATTTCTGCAAGATTATATGTTTTGAGGCAGCACTCCTTTACAAATAAATCTGGCATGTCAGTGATATTGGACAAAAAAGGAAACAAAGTGCCACATGATGTTGAAATTACATGTGTAATCTAAGCTTCAAATGTTTTTGTTTTCCAGATCACGACTATACATCTAATTATAGTATATGTTATGAGGTATGGTGTAATCATTCTGATGTCACCACGTCACGTCTCCTCTCATTCACCTGTCATTCAGTAATTGAAAGGAAGCTGGAAATCGTGACATACCGCTTACCATGTAACATTATTATACCTACGAGGTATAAAAATATATTCGATACTTATTTTCATTTTTTGCATGGCAAATGAAATGTATCCTGCATATGTTGCCAATAATCCATGTATGTTTGAATCACGATGATTTGTGATGTAATCGATTCATAAACTATAACAAACGTTAAAAAGCATGAAAAATAAAAAAAATGATTATATTAGATGTTTGAATTTTCTTCTTCAGCAAACATTTTAAAAAACAATGTTCTTATATTTTACCACAGAGAAATAAATGTACGCCAAGTTACGAGGATATAAACTTCATGAAGTATAAAAAACAGGCAGCAATATAATGATGAGAACACATGACAAAAGCACCACAAAGACATGGTCTCTAAAGATTGAAATCTCGTTCGTATATAATTTCAGACCACCTGCACCATTATTTCAGAGAACCTGCAATTATGTTTTCCTATAACATAAATTCACAATCTGCAGAATAGATCAGTACATCTACAGAGGTGCATGTTAGCCCCTCTATTGATCAGTACATCTAAAAACAAAAACGTTAGGCCTACATTTTATAATCAAATTGACACAACGTATTCATGTCTGTATTACTGTTCACGGTTCAACTTTAAATTAAATCATTTAACTACATGCCTGTATGTATACCGGGTATAATTTATTGGTTTATGTCATACACTTTTGTTTGTACTTACAAGAATTTTTTTTTTTACAACAATGACACATTCACCATGAAACAACACCTTTCTTTGTGTAAGTCAAAGACAGTTTTTAGAGGAATATTTAATTCATGGTTTTATTATATTCATTAACGTTGTTTGTAGTACATCTTAAATTTGGTGTATTATTCATAATGAAGTTTACAAGTAACTGTATACACGATTTTCATTCGTATATTACACATATATTTAAACATTATTTATTTAGACGCACTTAATTATAATTAGGCCTATTCACTTTTATCCAGCATATTTTTTTTCTAAATGATGTTTAGGATTAAAAACTGTTGACACATGTCAGTCACATTAAGGAATCACCCAATAAATATAGTCATTCCATTGTCATATATATTTGTATATACAGACGGATAGTCATGGGATACAATATCTCCTTCTGAATACAGCTCTATAGTATGCCCTGTATTAAGCAGTTTTAAGCAGTTTTAAAGCCTCATTCTAATAGAAACACACATATTAACTCGTAGATACTATAATGTCATATGTGTCACTAATCTGAGTGGTCGTGGTCGATATACGATTTTATACGTCGTCGCATAAAACGAACGATAATATTATTGGTTATCTGCATAACCTCCTCGACATCCTCGATCCACAACCCTCGACCCACAATCCCCTCGACCAACAAGCCGCTCGACCCTTGGGATAAAAATAGTTTTTATCCCGATAGTTATATGGTAACTAAAGATTTCTACTTCCAAATATATACCGAAAACGATATAAACTCTTAAGTACCCTAAATTCCCTTACAAACCCTTACAAACACTTAAATATCATTAAGTAACTTAGTACCCCTCACGTAATCTTAAATACCCCTACATACATTTTAACTCACCATAACTACCCTTAACTATACTTAACTAGTCTTAACAACCCTTACCTTAACTATTAACATATTAACTGTAAGCATATATTTATTAAAGTCTTTATTAACTCTATGCTGTAAGCTATACTTAGCTAATGGTAATTACCGTAATAAATATACTAACTACCGTTAACGAGAGGGTAATGCAGATAACCCTGTGGTTATTTGCATTGCCATCGACCCGTTGCCGCTAACTAACTTTAACTATACGTAACAATCGAGGGTCGAAAGGGACTGTGGGTGGAGGGGGTTGTGGATCGAGGGGGTTGTGGGTCGAGGGTTGTGGGTCGAGGATATCAAGGAGGTTAAACAGATAACCGTTAATGCGAGTGTATGACAGCGGAAGCGGACGCAAAGCGACGAGTGTACAAGCGGCCATTTACACATACGTGAGTCCACGTGTGATCTCCCGCGCATGAAGTACTTTTTCAAACATATAGTACCCCACGGCACCCGTTAACCCTTGAAGCACCAAATTAAACAATTTAAATTGTACCAATTTGATTGTGTGTGTCTCGCTACCGCGACCCACAACTTCAAGTGTGTAAAATATTGTTCATATATATGTCCATCATGATACATAAACTCAAATATTTGACCTTCAAAATGTGTTATTTGATATGCTACTATAAAGATTAAACATGAATGGTCGTCAAAGGGTTATTAAGTCAACCGTTACTACGTGAACCGTTACCACGGCGACCACGGTAACTTTTTGCCACGCCTGTTGAGCGCCGCAAGAGATCTATAACAGTGAGGTAAGCGCGTGTCAGGATATGAGTCATACCGCTATACAACATAGAACTTTAATATCACATCAGTCTTTATGATCTAAGAATAAAGAGCGCAAATCACGGTCCACCGCCGGGAATCCAACCATGCCCAGCCGACAATGCTTCCGTTTAGAAAATGGGTAACAAGTGCAGTCTATGTTGTTTAAATGAGCTGTGTCGTGCATTTGCACATAACATTTAAAAAGTGATAAAAAGCCAAGCTCATTATCAGCCTCAGTAACTGCTTATATGAGTCAGCAGTTAAGTTTTGCTTACTAATGTTGTTTCAGTGTTCCGTGTATGCTGGGATGCATGCATCATGTCAATACCTGTGAGTATGCCACCCCCACCCTCCTACACTTGCGTCGTGACATCGTCATTACATCCTGACCTCGAGCTATTTAATCGATTTATATGTCTATATTTGACACTCTCAGTCCCGGGATAATTCGAATTCATATTCATTTCCACATTGATCACTGAATCGCATAACATAATATTATTATCAGTTAAAAGTAATCATATTACAATCAACAGGGTTGACGAAAACTAAATACGACGCATTTACTCGGATTACATTTGTTATAAACCGTTTATATATTTGCCGTTTTATCAGGAAGTAGTCCTACCTATGAAATATGTGAACAGTGACTAATAGGTTTTCATTGAGTCCTCTTTCAGCTTGTGGCGGAGGGGGGGGGGGCAGCAAATTCAATTTACCAAATTTGTCCACACGATTGTGTCACTAATACGACTATGTAAGGCAGAAAACATTTCACTTACGATCATGTACATGCTGGGGTCGCCACAATAATACTACGAAAACAATCCGTTCACATGCCACCGACATATCAGTATAATGATAATCCGCTCGACAACAAATCAGCTCAGTGCGCGGCTTTGTTGTTGTCTATCGTGGCTCCGCATATTGATTGATGTCAGTGTCTGCCAAAAGGAAGGCAAAGACTCAAGCAGATGACTCTGTTTACTGAACATTTGACGAGTTTGTTTTTATTATATTAACATGGACATTTAAAAAGATAATGTTAAAATACACCACGCTGTCAAAATTCATTTTAGACTAATATATTTGGACTATATTATAGCACATTTTCGCACAAAGAGGCTCGACAACACACGAACCACCCGATGTACATTATAACACCCTAAATAATGTCACCACTTTTGTCTTGGCAGTAACTGCTGACTTACAAGTAAGCAGTTACTGTCTTCTGGCTTTGTAGAGCAGATATAATATTCCCACTAGACTCGGGATTTAAACCCGGATTCTCGCAATCTGTGATCCCGTACGCTTCTGGACTTGAAGTTATTCAAGCTGCGATTGCGATAAACATTCTATACGAAGATGAGAAAGCATAAGGAGTAAATTATAACGTGCAAAGTGTCGAGGATGTGTAGTAATTAAAATACTAATACCATTATGCGTGACCAGAGGCCACACCTGTGACAGTGACTCATTAAAGGGACTGGCCCAGGCTAAAATCATAAAAAAATCGGTGATTTTATTTCGGGTTCCTAATATGACCATATGATGTGAACATGTACATAGACTAGAACTGACTAGATATAGAGACGAAATTCCCGCATTTCCTATTTTTGACATGGTTGTCAATAATTAGAAATCAGGAATTTCGTCTCTATATCTAGCCTAACTGGTGAATGCGCAGCACAAACATTATAAAAATGTGCAGTTCTAGTCTATGTACATGTTTACATCATATGGTCATATTAAGAACCCGAAATAAAATCACCGATTTTTTGATGCTTTTAGCGTGGGCCAGTCCCTTTAAGTATCGTATGTTCTACTCAAAAGAATGACATATACGACACTCTGCCTGCTAGGAATTTATTGCGTCTGTAATACCGCATATTGTAATCTCTAA
This sequence comes from Flabesymbios commensalis, assembly GCA_964017125.1. Lineage (NCBI taxonomy): Eukaryota > Metazoa > Annelida > Polychaeta > Terebellida > Flabelligeridae > Flabesymbios > Flabesymbios commensalis. Next base: position 37,659,986 of record OZ024904.1, on the reverse strand, counting down.
GATCCTCAACAAACATGAAAAAATGGAAAATTGATTGTTCTATTATTTCGTGGGCAGGGCTAGGTGTTGCCATGCTAATATGGAAACACAGGTTTCTATGTATTATTGAACCATCTACCCTTGCCCACGATAGGATGTGGTTTCCGGTTTCGTTCACTTTAAATACATTCGAATTCAGGACGTAATGACGTAGAGACCCAGTTGGCCAATCACTTGAGACAGATCTACTCTTCTTTGAACTAATATTGTAGTTATAATATCGAGCAAAGGAGTACAGCAGTAACTACCTACATGAACAGTAAGCAGATACGACTGTTTGCCCATAGATGGTACAAGTGTGATTCACTTTGTTGAATGGACGGCACTTACGCACAACTCGAGATGATCATTCACAGATAATCAGAGTATTGATCTGTGTTACTGAAGTATCGGTCACTGTGAATGGAAAGGAGGTGTTGCTATGGTAACGAAATGAGAACAGTGTATTATCTGCCCGATCACCAGATGTCGCCTTAGTCATCCAACCCCACAGTCCAGTACTGCCCTCCAAAGTCAGAAGGCAGTAACCATGGTAACTGCTTACTTAAAAAATGTTTGTTTTTGGAAAATTGGGGTAAATGCTGAAAGAGTATGGGTGATCCAGTTAATAAACATGAAAGTCAAAGTTTGGTGAACAGGGGGAAAGTGGGATCGAGATTTCAATGTGTTCCTTGGCTGGAACACTCTCAGTTAAAGCACATATTCCTGGTATAATATGTATTATAATGCTACACTGTTTCTACGAACAGCGGTGCCAATACCCTATACATTGGGCGTTCCTTTGAAGATGCATCTCCGTTTGCTATCATTCCGTTCGCATTGTATTTAGCAGCTGTATTTAGGTCTCTCAGTACGGATACATACATGTATTACTTTTTATCCCGTGTTTGTTTCCGCATAATGTCATTGTGACATTGTAAACACTTGGCTGACTCTCTGACATGTAAATTGATTTTATAGTTTTGGATAATATATGTGAAACGATATAAGGGGTCTTGTCAAGTTAAAAAAAATCAAAAAATCCGAGAAAAACTCGGATTGGCCAGACACCAACGACCCACCCCCTATCCATTAAAAAAAATAAAATTGGAAACATGTATAACAACAAAAAACAACACAAAAACACAAAAAAAATAATAAAAAAAGAATCCGAGTTTGGGCTTGACCCACCCACCCACCAACCCACTTCAGAGTTTTTCTCAAGTTTTGGGATTTTTTTAACTTGACAAAACCCCTAAACTTATGCTGTTCATAAACAAATCATGTTATTGATAATGCCATATTCAATCAGAATAATTGGCCTACTAATGATAAAAATCGACCCGCTAACAATTAAGTATGCGTCAATTCAAGTGGCAGAGGACGAGTTTAATCCCTCACACCAGCAAAACAACTGAGAATCACTATTCAGTGAAAACAGATATTTATTGACTGACGTGCGCGCGTCCTGGTGCAGTGGTTAAATCTGCCCGCTTGGGAAGTCGGGGATCGCGGGTTCGTCCCCGGCTGTGGCATTCAAGTTTCAAATAAACAAAATGTTTCCCAATCACTCGTAAATATTCTGTATTATGAAGAGCCTCCGTGACCGAGAGGTAGCGTGCTCGGCCTCATACCTCCAGGGCTAGAATTTTAAATCCTGTGTCTGGAGCGCGGTATCATCTCATTCATCTCACCATCCTCAGGAGGTTCTCCTGGCCCAGTTTAACTTATATGTTCACAGAGGTGGCTTAAATCCCCATTCATTCATTCATTCATTCATTCATTCATTCATTCATTCATTCATTCATTCATTCATTCATTCATTCATTCATTCATTCGTTCGTTCGTTCGTTCGTTCGTTCGTTCGTTCGTTCGTTCGTTCGTTCGTTCGCTCGTTCGTTCGTTCATCCATTCATTTATTCATTCATCCATTCATTCATTCATTCATTCATTCATTCATTCATTCATTCATTCATTCATTCATTCATTCATTCATTCATTCATTCATTCATTCATTCATTCATTCATTCATTCATTCATTCATGCATATTATCAGAAATCTATTTCTGATATTATCTAATGAAATGTCCTTTGATCAGCTGTAATCCGTATCAACTCGATCTATTGGCCATGCTGACCACAGCTCTGGACATGCGCCATCTGTGATCACATGACCCGGTCAACAAACACATGTCACGCGATAATCAACGTGATCGATATCAATCATGTGATCATACAATATCACATTAAGCTGATCGAAACTTTTGTATTTCAACAACACACACAATACTGAAAGGCATTGGCACAGCGTGGAAATAATATATAGAACCAATGTTTCATAATTGTCGGTATAAAAGAAAGCGTTTGGAAAGGCTGGAAAAGTGACCTTGACATTTGTATGGAAAAGCATACTTGAGAGCGAGCAGTCTGATGGCGGCTTGTGTACATATCGGGTGAACAACTCAGCAAATACAAAATATTTTTATAACATTTCTACAATGTCGTCCCAGCGGCTTCGACGTTGGGACGACATTGTACAAATGTTATACAAATAGTTTGTATTTTCTGGTAACCTGGAGCACTGCCGATTGGCATGCCGAAGCTCGCCCCGTGCTCTCAGTTGCAAAGAAGCAAAATATTTCTTCCGCCCGCTCGTAAAATTGCAATATTTTACTGTTATTGCCGAGAAAACACCCCTCACCTCCAAGGCTCGTTTTAGGATATGGTAAAAAAAAGAATTAACATAAAAAAATCGGTGATTTTATTTTGGCTTAATAATATGACCATATGATGGAAACATGTCCATAGAGTTGAACTGCGAAAGTTTTTTTTAATTTTTGTACTGCGCGTTTACGAGTTAGGCTAGATATAGAGACGAAATTCCCGTATTCCTTATTTTTGACATGGTTGTCCAAAATAAGAAATCAGGAATTTCGTCTCTATATCTAGCTTAAATGGTAAATGCGCAGCACAAAAATTAAAAACGTTTTGCAATTCTAGTCCATGGACATGTTTACATCATATGGTCATATTAAGAAGCCAATATAAAATCACCGATTTTTTGATGAGTTTAGCCTGGGTATAGGCATTTAAAAGGTTTAACGTAATGCTCTATGACTCCAACGGCGGATCCAGACATCAGTAAATAAAAGGGTCTGCTGGAGATTCAGTAAGTCTCTGATGAATAAAATATAATGTGGTGCATCAAATCGAGAGGTCCCCCCCCCATTTTTTTTTAATGTCTTAATGATGCTAAATTATCACTTCTGCAGTATGTTATGCAAACGCAAGCAACACCAATTAGGGGGCCTACTGTAATTTGGCTTTGCATGATATGATGCCAGAGATGGTGATACTTCCTGTGCAGACTATAAGTTTATAACTCTATAACTCTGGTTATCATAGAAATAGCAAACATTGACAAGTGACTGTATGGTGTCAATCACAGTGTAAATAAAAAGTCAAGTACCGCATTACCACGCGACATTTTTATTTCTGACGACAGTTCCGCCATTTGGTGTTTTACTTTATATCTCCACCTGCATATTTGAATAGTTTTTGTTGTGAAAGAACGACATGGATGCGTCTCTGAAATGCGCACTGTGTTGCGTTTATGGTGGTCGACGTCGACTGTTCGCTGTGAAAACCTTTGATGTTGCGGCAGAATTGTGTCATTATTTAGGTCAAATGTGGCTAATATTACGGTGGAATCATCCTCTGTTACAATATAAAATATATATAAAAAAGTTATTTTTATGAGCTATAATCACTTATCTTATTGGACATATTCTAGTTAACACAACATAATCTACAATCAAACCGATTCGACCAAAGAATAGTTATGAAGACGGATATCAGTACAAATATATTCTGCTCCCCGAAGAAAACTCTATCAACCCTTTAACCGCCAACTTATTTAATCTGAATTTTCATCCACTTAAAGTTGTGTCTCGCTGACGCGATCCACAACTTCAAGTGAGTGAAAATTATTCAGATTTGACAAAACAGAGGTCAACTGTTTTCAAATATTGCTGATTGATGTCACATTTTATCTTTAACATGTTTAAAAGGTGGTACTTAATCTGTTAATGTGCTAATAAAAAATGAAAACCCGAATATATGCGGCACCGGCGGTTAGAGGGTAAACAAAACAAATGGTATTGATTTAGAGGTCGGGTGGACACAATTATGTTTACATTATCAGACACAAAGCTACTCTTTCTTTCCAGTAAGTAGATAACATATACCCTCTGGTGTCCCATTACATTCAGTGATATATATAGGCCTATTGATAAATTGTGTATGAAACAGTCGTATTTACTACATCGAAACAATCGTTTTTTGCTTCAATGTAAAATTGGTGATACCAAAGTGAATATGTGGAGACAAGGAACTGTCACTATTACTAAAATAAACAGATAGGTAAACTGGTAAATTGTATTGGCAGTAAAAGTGATCTCAATTATTATATATGTCATAATTATGAAGTGTCCAAATCACCAATTAGCTATGTTTCTGTTATATATGTATCAGTTCACGCTATATATGTCCACCATAAATAAATACTAAATATTTTATTGGATTGCTTTTGTGGTCAGTTAAAATAGACATAATGTACGATTTTCACTTTAGGCTGCTGTTGAATAACATCATTGTAACACAATTCAATCTGCTCACATAGAAAATTGAATGTAGTTTTATCATTACATAATCAGTTTGTAAAAATAAATTAAACTCATACTCTCAACAGTATTCAAACACAGTGACTTGTATTTCGCATGTAACGCAGGCTATTTGTAGCTTCGTTTATTATGTTACATACATTCTTCATGTCATTATTTCAGAGATCAAAGGCACGGATGTACGTAAACCTCGAGGCAAGAGGATGTGAAACAATACAATAACGCATGACAATGTGATGTACTCAACAAAAAAATAGTATGAAAACCTCAGGTTATATTATATTTTAAATAAGAGATGCCCACAACTCTAAAAAACGCGAATGGTCCGATTTGCTAACTTTATATTTCTTTTGTATATTTCTAATGTCAATAATAAGAACTTGTATACCGACTGAGGTATTTTTTGAAAAAAAGTAATCGAAAGCTTTGTTTATACAAACAATAAATTTGTCATTAGTATTTCTAGAAAAAACACGATCGCTCTTTCTTTTAGTAAAAGGTTTGTGTGGCTTTGGTCAAAATGCTAGTTGGATCAATCAATCAATCAATCAATCAATCAATCAATCAATCAATCAATCAATCAATCAATCAATCAATCAATCAATCAATCAATCAATCAATCAATCAATCAATCAATCAATCAATCAATCAATCAATCAATCAATCAATCAATCAATCAATCAATCAATCAATCAATCAATCAATCAATCAATCAATCAATCAATCAATCATTTAATCAATCAATCAATCAATCAATCAATCAATCATTTAATCAATCAATCAATCGTTTGGGTAACATCAGCCTTAATTATTCCGTTCATGAGTCATACCACATTAACAGTGTGTACAGTCGTGAGTGAACAGAGACAATAAACAGATAAACAGGATAAACACAACGTATCTGCCATTTTACTCACAGTCAATACGATAAAAATTTAGATGGCCAAAATTAACAAATGCTAGGCCAACGTCTCGTGCTGAAAGTTCAAGTACCCTACATCAGTAAAACGTGGCTATAATTAGAATGTACTTTTGTGATCTACCACATATAAAATAAAAATAATTCCCACACACATCACACTCTGTAACCTTAGTGAATTACCTTAGATCAAATTGGTCTGGGAAGAACTATGGTTTATGAGCTGCCAAGTTTGGTGTATTTTCTGCGTACTATAGAATCACGCAGTTCATTGTCATGCAATTATTGACACGTTATTCGTTTGAAAGAAATACAAGAGCTTGCCATTTTGTGTGTGAAAATTTCAGCCTGGTCAGAAACTGTAACGTTAGTGTAGCTACAGGAACAGAAAATCCAATGGACTATTGTCCATTTATTATAATTCTACTCATTCTATCATGGTACTTCAAGCTCAATCTACATAACCTTCTTGTCACTTTAAAGGTGTCTGATTTAATATCAAGATATACTTAGAATTATGTCAGATGTTCAATATTAAATATTTTGTATCGTCCAATGATGTATAAATATGTCAGCCAATCAATATTAGGGCCTGCACCAATATTAACCTTAATGTTTATTATTATTTTTATATACTAATAAGTAGTAATATAAACATATAAACATGCAAACATACACTATGTATACTATGCTGTATGTTGTATATCTCAGTCGGCCTATTTAGGCATCGGTATGCTCGCAGTGGTGCACACATACACATGAGGAACGCTAAAATCATGTGCTGTATATCCCCTGCATTGTTTGTTTAAACAACTAATGTATCCGGCATAAAAAAGATTCTGAGAGATTTGTTTTGTAAAATACAACAATACAGTTTGGTATCCTAAAAACCATAATAATTGTGTCCCTTGCGGTGAAGGTCGCAAACTGATACACCAGATGACCACCCGGCAAACACAAAACATTTCTATAACATTTATACAACGTCGGCCCAACGTCTTCGACGTTGGTCCAACATTGTATACATGTTATAGAAATGTTTCTGTGTTTGCTGGGCATATCCATGATATCCTGGTCTATTTTATGATTGACTTACAATCTTGCTCTTTTCCCATGGATCAAATAACCATATAATTACCCAGTGGAGTAATAGTGTCAGTAGTAATTACTATCACATAAGCTAATTATCCTCACATTAACACGTTGTAAAATGGTTATCACTTCCTCGTGTGTCACGTGCTTTTGCCAGAATTATGATATTGTTCTATTACTAGTTACCATTACATGGCAGCCTATAACAGGCCCTATCCTACTGTTTCCCTAATGATGGTCTTTAATGATGCTCTATCCTCTGCGAAGGCAATCCAACACCAATGCCATCAGCATTGATCAAAACGTTATTAAAACAAATGCATGCAAGCGGTGGATACCGGTATGTGCCTTCCGGGGGGGGGGAGGGGGGGATTGGGTTAAGACATTTTCCCTACAACTTTCTGAGCGTCGAAGCGTTCAACTTTTTTCTAACTACAAAACAGACTGATTACCATTTTAACATTGTAATGACGAGCTGGGCTGGTAATGCATTGTGTGGTACTGCACAGCATAGCACGGCACAGCGTGGTATCTGGTGTGTACCGGGCTTTAACAATTCACCAAATTTGACAACAATGCCCGTGGTGGTTGATCACTTGGAGGCTTCCCTCCACCAGACCGTGACTGACTCCAGTAGCTTCAATCACATTCCTGTGAGCATGCATGACTGCAGGCGTTACAATGAAATGTGGCGACATTCATAAACACAGAGACTGCAGCGTGCACAATGTAAATGAGGTGCACGCTACAGCGCCCACATATGATAGGCCTACAGTCACATTGGCTCAATATTGTATGATTGATGGTGGGTCAGCGTCAGATACGGTGGGCCAACATCAAGCATGCAACTTGTAATGTATCCAGACAATATCCGGCTCAATTCTGAGTTATAATCATACCAAGGAACACATGAAGAAGTTATTCTCAATTCAGACATTCCTTAATATCTACCAAAACTAAACGTTGACCCGATAGTGTTATAATTCTGGGCCAACATCGTAGACGATGGGCCAACATTAAATCAATATTGGCATAGTTTGGTGTCACGTTAACTACTCAGAATTAAAAAAAATAATAACGATGCTTAGCATTTATAAGCACTGCTTTCAAATGTTTTCTGATTAATTCATAGCAAAAATTGTATTGATATTTGTCCAAAATGAATACAAAACTAGAGGGCGACTGTAACCTTACAAGTAGCGGTGGGTTTGCGTTTTTGGCGGCCATTTTGAATTGTTTCGGCCAATTTGGATTTTATGCAACTTTGTTGGTCATTTTGGATTATGAGAGATTGCTTAGATTTTGTGAAATAGAAGCACAACTGTTATTTCAGTAACAAATGTAAGCACTTCGAAAGGTTTTTATTGCACATAGAAAACAGCAAACATCGGTTCAATGGTGGGCTACCGTCTGCATTACTGGCCCTGTATTGAACAATGATTGGAAAAATGACATGTAATACTTTCATACATAATTCAAATCGCATTAGAATTAAAAAACCTCTTGTCTTCAAATATATTTAAAACACAAACTATAATAGATAAATACATTAAAAAAGACATGTTGAGAACGATGTGTATGGGTAATCATGGTGGATAAAAACAGATTTCAAAAATATTAAAAACACGATGATGCGCAGTGATGAACCTCTGAACATGGACTCATATGTGTAAGAGCACCATGACGAGCAATCCTTAATTGCCATAGAGATCCTGAATTCATAACAGAATACATCAACACCTTGTGTGAGAATGAAAATAATAAGATGTAGTAAGATCTGTTAGGAAAACAAATAGTTTGGACGCAGGTATACGTCCAAACTAAATGATTTTTGTAAAAGTCCAGGTACGCCTGGTAAAAATAAAATGTAATGAATGGAGTTTTAGGCCACCTTTGTGCACATATAAGATAAACTGGGCCAGGAGTGAAACCTGAGGATGGTGAGATGAATAAGGTGACACTGCCCGCCAGACACATAATTCGAAATTTGAGCCATGGTTGACCGAGGACGCTACCTCTAGGTCACGGAGGCTCCCCACAATTTTTATTTTTTGCGAGTGAGCAGGGAAGAAACATTTTGTTTCTTTGAAACTTGAATGCCAGAGCGGGGAATGAACCCGCGATCTCCGATTTCCAAGCATGCAACTTTAACCACTGCACCAGGGCCACCGTCGCGGTACGACTGGCAAATACATAAAAGGAAGAGAAAATGTCAAGTCGTTACGTAGCATTGAAATAGTTGACAGCTCCAATCCCAAGGATCTGACGTGTCTGCACCATGCAAACACGAGGGATTCATCAATGCTGTTTAAATGTTGGGCCAGCGGCGAAGACGGTGGGCCAGCATTGAAACACCATTGGGTGAATGCCTCGTGTTTGCCGGGTGTGAAGTACAATAGTTTTTCTTCGCGGAGAAGGGATAATGGTTTTAGACGGTGAATAAATATTTACACTGGTTTTTTTCGCATACACTACAGTGTTATTCTCCTAACGAGTATATCCCTCCCTGGTATATGTTTTGTTTTCAATGGTACTCCAATGATACAAAGAATGATACTCAAAAGTCAATGCTACTCCAATGATACAAAGAATGATACTCAAAAGTCAATGCTACTCCAATGATACAAAAAATGATACTCAAAAGTCAATGCTACTCCAATGATATAAAGAATGATACTCAAAAGTCAATGCTACTCCAATGATATAAATAATGATACTCAAAAGTCAATGCTACTCCAATGATACAAAGAATGATACTCAAAAGTCAATGCTACTCCAATGATACAAAAAATGATACTCAAAAGTCAATGCTACTCCAATGATACAAAGAATGATACTCAAAAGTCAATGCTACTCCAATGATATAAATAATGATAATCAAAATTCAATGCCACTCCAATAATACAGAGAAGAATACTCGAAAGGCAATACTGGTCAATGCTACTCCAATGATACAAAGAATGCACTCAGAAGTCTCCTCTAGAGTGGCCCTCGCGACAGCGGTTATATTTAATCTTATCGAGGGTCTCCCAGCCATGAAATCTTGTGAAATAAACGTTTTCTGTCTTTTTTCTCTCTGTCAAAAGTTCAAAAATTCCCAAGAGTTTTCGAGGGGGGTTCAACATTTTCATTTAATTCTTCGTATATCAGATTACTTTAGAGATACGTAGTTCCATACAACCCAACACCCATCAATACATAATAGCATGCTAGTGGCGGACCATGTGGGGTGGTAATTGGGAAAATAGTTTGCATTTGGTACTTGTATATTGAAAAAACATGGTGTCGCTTTGATATAAATTGACCGCCTTTGAGAAAAAAACTTATGTGAGGACAGTATTTTGGTTCAGTGGCAACCCTATATATACCTCATATTGCCGTCTCTCAATGTGTAGAAAATCATACAGGGGAAGTATTGCAGAGTCTATCGCCTCTTCAAAATATAAAAAAAATGAATTGATTCGCAAGACAGACAGATTGATTAAAATCCGGATTAACCTTTATAAATGACTACTAATTGCCAAGAGGCTTAGTTCGACTGGCGATGTTGATGAGGCAATGTTGATGAGGCATGTTTAGAAAGTGTTCGCAGCTTTAAATATTATAAAATTAATGATCGAGTCCTCAAGAAATAACCAGTACATACCTATGGCGGGAACGCGAATCCTTGTATCTCAAGATTGTTCATCATTGCGATTTAAATTTCAAAATTTACGTTTGAAATACACTTCGAAAAAAGGCTCAGCCTGCTTGTCAAGATGTTCAAGTCACATTTTCATGTATTTCACAAAATAATGTTCTGTTTAATCAAATCCCCTAGTCTTTCAGTGGTCGGCCTCGATAACTGATTCAGCCATGGGTCTTACAGTCTGTGCTACTGTGCACTACAAAGAAAGTGGATCATCCTTCTGCTTACAGAAAGAAACGTAAAACATTTTTTCGCTCACTACTAACGTTATTTCAGTATCTATATACTCCTGCATCATTGACATACTGTTTCTGAAAAGGTGAGCACAATAACTCATTCAATCCAAAGCGATCATCTCTGAGTGATATAATGTACGCGTGTTTAATTTTATTTCCCACCAACAATAAGATCTGCAGTGTGTGTCGTCAACATCTCAGTAACCCCTCAAATGTTCCCCGGTCATAACGATTCAAGTTAACCAGTTATAACCACATATCCATTATGGTCATCACCCAGTAAACACGAGGCGTTGAGCCAATGTTGTTTTAAGGTTGTTCCGCCGTCGAAGACGGCGGAACAACGTTAAAACAACATTGGCTCAACGCCTCGTGTTTGCTGGGCACTAATCCATGTAACATAATTATTGAACTTACCTATAAATGTTAAAGACGTGCTCATGAGAATCAACACCAGGTGACGCATGGCTGCCATGTTACCCGTCATGCACCAGCGGCGAGGTCAATCATCTGCTAATAATCCGTCTATTTCTGAGCGCTGAAGTCACTGATGGGTGATTGATCCGTTTAATCCCAGCCGGCTCTGTTGTCCTTGTGTCGCACCGAGGGGTCTGTGTCTGCACTACTGATGTGAACCTGATCTGTTAACTCGAGAGTGCTGTGTCATTTATGATAGCTGATATAATCTGTAATTAATCTGGTCGCTTCATTCTTTCTCATAAGGTGTACTGAGTCTGAGGTGACGCTGACTCAGGTCGATCAATCCAATCCTTCTGATTAAAACATTAACCCTTTATCTGCTATCGACAGTAGTTTCACAGATAATGATGTAACTCATCGAGTGAAGAATATTGAGCTCTCGTGTCGATATATATTATATCATTGGGTTACTTTTATCTCTGTTTATGTGAACAAAAGTATGATAAAATTCCGCGAAGTGTAAATGGTTATACTAACTAATACTAACTAGCAGTAGTATATTCGCTATTATGTCTTCAATGCTCTTCTATGTTGTAGTCTACATGTATATCACACGGTTGAACAAGTTTATCAGTTATCTTCTTTCCTGATCTTTTCTGACCTATGAGCTTTATTCTTCACTTGGTGTTCTTCTATTATACCACTATATACCACTATATGTTAAGTAGTATATGCGTTGTCGGCTTCATTGAAATATAGTCACACTATTAGTTGCATTCACATGTAGTCATAAAGTAATAACTACAAACGTTCTCATAATCATAAAACTATAATTACACACGTCTTATATATTTTACTTTGGTGTTATGTGCTTGTTATACTGTCGCTACATCTCTCATTTGATCAAGCTTAATAATAATGTTACTCTCCAGAGTTATACTTCTATAATGGAGTTTTTCTCTTAACTGCTACCTCTATAAACTTATACACCGCACTGCACCCCTTTTCTGAGTGCTCCGTGAACTGTCCGCTATCGCTCCCCTCAGTCACGGTGTGAGTGGACAAGGTGTATGCCAGCACACAGCGAGTCGTCACGACCTGTTATCACAGGCCGCCGTCAAGCAGCGTGACAGCAACTAGAGCGAAACAACCCCTGGCTGCTCTGTCTGGTGACAGTCACCCGCCGTACGGCTCTTCCCTCCAGCACGCATCTCCCTTTACCATCCGCTGTCACGAAAAGTAAGCAGTTACTTCCTTTTGGCTTTGTAAACGTCATAGGAGCGCACAGCGCGAGGGCTGACGCGAGATTATGCACTAGTTCTGGTATAAACCTCTCTTTTCCCGGCTTTGTATACGACAGAGCTGCAGCGCCACCATAGATATACAGTATGAGCGCCACCACGCGTGACAATTGATAAACCAGCAAACATTAACCCGATGCTGGTCTATTGCTGGGCGAGTGACGCAGACGGCGGATCAACATTGGTCCATCATCGGGTTAGTATATACTGTTTGCTGGGAACCCATCTTCTTCTTCTTGTTTGTGATCAGAGCAGAAACTTCCAATGGAAGGCTAGTAGCTCTGGTGTGCGCTAGCAGTTTATTGTCAGGTAGCCAGCACTTTGAATTTTGACAAAAAGTGCCCGACAAGATTTGAAATTGTGGTTGTTGGAGTAATGTCTCAAGATACAGAAAAGTGATGTTAGCCAGTTTGAAACAATTGCAAAAAATATAAAGAAAAGCGATAGATGTATATTTTATTAAAATGATTAATGTTATTTCCGTGATGCAATGGGACATTTCCGAAAATCAACGACATTGCTTCCCTTCATATGTGTTTTTTTTCTCACAAAATATAATATCGCAAAATACATATACCACATCGGTGCATTAACAACGTTTTGAATTAATTAGGTGGTAAAAGTAGTTAAAAACATAAAAATAGCAAAGTTGAAATATCTACAATTCGACCAGAAGATATGATGGAGTCATAGGAGGATAAAAAACATTACCATTGATATATCATCTGTCATTTTTTTTTAAATTAGGAATATGTCCCTCCTTTACAAAGTGGGGTATATTGTATAAATCACAAAATCGAGAAAATTGTGACGATGAATATTTCCAGATTATACCGGACATGTTTCAGCTTATGCCTACATATATAACACCAGAAATGCATAATCTGTATTATGCAAATTATTTGGTATGTGCCTCTCCATCAATAATTTATGTACGATTTTGTGTGAATGTCCATTGTACTCTCATGAAACTAGGTTTGTTATAAAAACTTATCATTTTTAAACTTCTGTTTTTTTACATATTCCAGTAATATAATCACTGAATTATGCATCTTTAGGTTTGTACGGTTCCCGGAGTGTCTTTTTGCTATCAGATATTAATCAAAAACATTATTACTTAAGAACAGTAAGTGTGCAATAAGGGGTATCGTTAAGTCAACTTACTCGCTCACTCACTCACTCACCATTCACCAGATGACGCTTCTATTCATGAAGTTGAAGTCATTTGTTTCATGAACGCAATATTCACCAGGTGTCTTTTCACCATAGCCGAGTCTATTGTGTGAAGCGGAGAATTACACCTGTCCAGGCTGTAATACCCCAGCCACACATACACGACGCTCTGTTCACGTCTTGGGTGGCAAAAATGAGAGCAGTGCGTCGTTGTGCGTCCACAAATTTTGACGACATATGTAAAAAGCAAGCAAGTTTTTGACGAATATAAATAAATCAAATAATCGTGTTATAAATAAATCAGGTGCATAAATCAGTGAATGTACAGCGTTTTGCTAACGCACTGCACGTTAACAGGGCGATGAAGCTAACGAAGGCACAGCGCATTGCTAGCGCAACGCACGAATAAATCGGGGAGTCATTTACTACGCCCATATACGTCACATGTTCGCTGGACATGCGTCAGAAACAAGCTAGATGGGCGCTATATGCTCGCTCAGTGCCGTCAAATTTGAGCCATCTTCTAGATGTAGGCTAAGGCTTGATCAACTAGAGCGTCAACACTCGTTATTGGTTCGTGGAGCGTGCTGAGCATATTTTTGTGCGCTCTGTTAGCGTCAGAAGAAGTTGGCAATGTTTGAAATATTCAACGCATAAGAACGCCTCAATGTACAAGCCAGAAGACCGCCAGAAACACGCAGGGCGCGCTAGAACAACATCATAACATCAACGCCAGATACGTTTGCTTTGTGTATCACATGGCTGCCCGTTGAGGGCGCAGGGCAGTCGCGAACAAAGTGTCTGCCCTGGGCTGCATCAGCGCTGCAAACCAGAACTGGGTACATGCGGGCTGTTTGCCTAGCGCTCGGGCAAAAAGCTGTGACTGTGTTATTTCTGCAGCTTAACCCTTAGAGCTCTGAATAGCGACATTTAATATTTAAACATTTGAGTTGGTGTTTCACACGATACACGGCTTAAAGTGCAGGATTTGATTTGGTTTTTCGAAATTTAGTCAAAACATAAAATGTTATGATAAATTTAGGACACATTTTTTCTTTTAAAAAAGGTTACATGTGTACCAAACAAACAGATAGAACTTACTATAATCTTCGACATCAGTGTTGTAGGGTTTAATGTGCACTGTATGCGTCCAACGCGTTAGCAAAGCGCTGTTAATTCGCCCTTTGCGTTGAAAACATGCTGTGTATTTCCTACCAGCTTATTAAGTTTTTCACAATCCGGACTAAAATTGTTTTTTTTCTTCATGCGTGAAATGTGCGTCGTGTATGTGTGACTGGGGCAAACCTCGGTTAACGAAAACGAAACGAATTTAGAGTGCTGTACTTGTGCCTAACGTTAGACAGGCGCTGGTCTGACGTTCTTCTGACGTGTACACTCGCACGTGGAAAAACACTCATATTTTTTATCATGCAGAAACTATGCGCAGAGGCTGACGCACACAATAAATGAATAACGCTCATCCGGCGTTCTCATCAAATCATCAACGAATGCTCACGCACGCCCAGCGAATCACAACGCATTGACCAAAATTCTTCATGTTTAGTGCGCTGGACGTGCGTGATAGTATATGTGACTGAGCCTAGGGTTAAATGGAGCCAGTGTGTGGTGCACTTTTGAAAGAAATTACAATTTTTTGCCCAGATGATCAGTAACATGTACTCTTTTGATCCTGATATAGCGCGTCAATACTGACACGATTAACACCTAATTAACATTGAATTTATATCCATAATTAGCAAAACCACGGACACATCCGGGAAAATAATATCTCAGGAATCGGTGGATAGATTTTAATGATCTTGAGTAGTATTATTTGTTCAACATGTAGCCTACGCGATAGAAATATTTTCTGAGATGATTTTTCACCTGATGCGGTGAGGTTAAGGTAAAGTGTGAGCAAAGTTTAATATTTCTGAACAAAAAATCTAATATTAAATGTTTTAAGGTACATATAATTAATTTACATTAAAAAATGATACACCAATCTAACAGCTTTAATTTGATGGCATATTGTAATCTTTATCTTCAAAACCGGGATCATGATGGTATAGACAAGTGATCTACAAACTTCCAGGTAAAAAATAAAGTGAAACTAGAAATAGATTTGAGAACTGATGATTTTCTTTGCATCGTGTTGCTGTCTAGCACACGAAAATAATCAATCAGTCTATTTTAGTTATAATGACTGGGTCAATGTCAATGTGAAAGTGAACTTTAGTATAATCAATAATGATATTCGATACTTGTAGGGCCGACCTCAATGACAACATATCAAATGTTTTGAACCTATGCATTCTCATGCTATAATCGTAACATCCCTTTTGCAACATCCCTTTTGCAGGATAAACGTCCGCCTTCGAGTCCAAATACACGAGGCGGCGTATTAAAAAACCCCATTTTTAGAAAACGAGCAGGTATTTATGTTTCATTTTACATTTATCCAACTGTGAACAAACATTGCAATTTAAAAAGTCCAATATATATCTCTCGTGTAGTCGTATGAAAGCTGTGGACTCGACATAAGCAGTGACAACATGATGTTTTTAATGTAAACATGGAAAATTGGTAATAGATTGAGTAGACCCCATATTATGTTTTCCTTTTTTATGATAATACTATTCAATAAAATTGACCACATACAATAATTATTACAAAGATACAACATCAGTAAATAATTACAATTTTAGAAATCTGTTGGAAATAATCATTCAATATCAGAATTTAGTAAAATTAGGGAATCCAGAGTGAAAATATTTTGACAAATTATCCTCGCACTTTATGGGAACGTACAAGCGAAAAAATAGAAAACATATATATTTCTACATTTGAGAATTCACCAACCACCTCATAGCACAGTATTAATCTTCCTTCAAACATTACACACGACCACACATATAATTCTACACAATAAGATGCAAGGATTTATTCTAACATCAACGCATCGAAGAACAAACAGATAAAACAGAAACAAATAACATAACAGATGATAGCATAGAAAATATGAAACACCTATTACTTACAGTTTTAGAAAAAAATCTTGCAGACGAAGTGCCTTCTAGAATTCCATGCATTGTTCAAATTAATTGCGGAAGACAGTTTTCCAAATAAATAATATTTAGTTTCGCTTATTTCTTGAAACTGTTAGATGAAAACATTGCAATGAAACCACGCATAATTTTTCAACATAGTGCTCAAGATAAGGTGTTGTAATAACGCACGAAATATGACGAAATACACGGTGAAATTTTTTTTGTGAGTACAACTACACATGACTGATTGATTTGCGCACAGACGGTTATTTTGCTGAATAACATGACATGCCACATTGGGATTCTCATAATGTCGTGCGTCATACCAGCTGTGTCATCTTATTTGTTTTGTAAACAGTGTCAATGTGTTTTTTTAGAACATAAACAAAGTAAAATGCATTTATTTTATTTTGTTTAAACCTGGCTTTTACCTGGTTTTTATCGACTCTTGTTGACAGTTTACAATTTAATCATGGAACACATTAAGAGAACTGATGAAGGAACGCGCAGCGCGTGGCCCTGCACGAAATTAACGTCGATACACTCCAGGTTTCAAGCTTATCTCGACGAGGTCACCATTAACGTCATCGAGAGGAGAGGAAGACAGATATTTATCTAAAAACCCACACAGGATCAGCGGGGTTCGAGCCCGGGACGCATTCATCACTTTCTACACACCCCTACGAGCTGGATTGGACCAAGGACCCAGCACCTTCATAAATAGCCTTCCGGGTAATTATCTTGTTCTATGGGTGCTGCACACGTCGATGGCAAAATGCCAAAACTCTCCGGATAAATATTGTTTTGCATTCGTGAATAAATAAAGAGACACAGCAAATTCTTCACTGATTTTGGTGTCATCAATGGACACTGAGCCAAGCGCTACCTACGGAACTAAGGAGAGGTATGGTGGGGGGAGAAATGAGCTGACCATTTCTATTATGACATTTTACCTATCCTGCCATGAAGGAGATGTTGTCATCCCATATAGTCACTGCCCCCTCCTTTTTTCGATTGTTTCCAGTCGGGATTATCTCGCCGAAAAACGAGTGCACTAAATTTCACCCTGCATTATTAAACGTCTACCAGTGGTTATTTTTTAATAATTTAGAGAGTGCATCTGAGGTAGTAAACTCAGAAACACTGGCAGACATTCTGCCGCGGTCTTCGTCTGTGACGCCGTAGTATACTCATTTGATGATGATGATCTACAGGTTGGGTTTGATACCCCTCTCCATATAGTAGAAATGACGTTCACACAACGTTGCATAAATTATGGGCCAACGGTGTTAATATTAGACCAATAATAAATAGCGGAGCGTTCATACTAGCACATAGTTTTCCGTGTAATTATACACCTTTCATATAATATATAATTAAACGTCATTTCAAATAGTTATAATATATAATTATACATTGTAAGTCATTTCAAATACTTTAGAAAACAAAGCCAAGTAAACAAGAGCCGTTGACCAAAGCTGTTTGAATGTTGGGCCAACGTCGCAGACAGTGGACCAACAATCAAACAACATTGGTTCAATGCATCTTGTTTGCTGGGAAAAACAAAAATATCATGTGTAATATTATTTCTGTTATGACCCAACAAACACGAGACGTTGAGCCAATGCCGCTTTAATGTTGGCCCATTGTCTGCGACGCTGGTCCAATCATAAAACAACATTGGCTCAACATATCGTGTTTGTTGCGAATCGTCTAATAAAAGTATTGCGAATATATATATTTTTTGATAATTGGACAATAATTTATGAAGGAATAATTACAAATAACCACTGATAACATGACATTCAAAAATAATTTCCAAATTCTTATAATCTTCGCTTAGATCTACATAAAATTACTAAGCTATGTTTTATTGCTTTCACCATTAGGGCCTATTTCTTCGGTACCCTATAGCGCAATATTTTTGGATGCAAATTTTTGCTTCCAGAACATAATCACTTATACCAGATATCATCTTACTTTTTATATTGGTTATCCTTCCTTTAAATGCATTTGAAAATTATTTCAGTAGACATTTCTGGAACAATTTCACTGCCCATTTTCTGACACCCAACTGTAATTTAGGTGTCCGGTCATCCGGGTATATAAATAATGGGAATTGAGAAATATTCTTCATTTCGTTCTTATTTTCTTTATTTTCTGCAACGACAAATGTCGACTGCTTCACCCATTATCTAATATATAACATGCGATGTGGAGGGAACACGCATCATGGGAGATGACATATCCTGACATTATGTCATGTAATGCAGTGTAGCGGAAATGATTCCTCCAAGCGTTACATGCATCTTGTCAGAGTTGACCAATGTTTATTCTCCACACGTAGAGATAACACGTTTCTTAAAATATATGTATAGTTCTATGAAAGCCAATAGTTAAACAAATGCTGGTTTAATTACTCAAAAATGTAACTATGAACATTGCCTTTTTTATGGGCGTTATCTTTTTCCGCACACCTGTCCCTTGGCTAGAAAGTGTTGTAGCTTTGGCACTTCTTTCTGACAACACCATCACACTTTATGGAAGAAAACATAGTAATTGCAGCCCAGTTAATCAACATAGCATTGATTCGTTGAGGAATGTCTTGAGATGATCACATGCACCATGATCCAAACTGGCAACTAAGATGGAGTTCCGCTTATCTCATTCCACATTCTGTGAAACGCAGTGACGTCACTCGGTGAAAACAAAGTTATATAACACCCGCTCCCCTATACTTCATTCTGTGAAACACAGTGACGTCACTCGGTGAAAACATGGTTATATAAGAACCCTCCCCCATACTTGTGTTAGCAAAAACAAGTATGGGGGAGGTCGAAAAGGAGGTCGAGGTCATTGAGTTTCACAGAATTGCGTTAAATATATCGTGTTGCTGGTGACATTTGTGTGCACCACACGTGTTGAACATGTGTCGTTGAACATGTTTATTATTGTACCAGCGCTTCAGATGACAGTCAAACATTCAACGTCTTGTCAACGCAAGCCGAGTTGATTTAAATAATGATCATTTTTGTAAAATTCCTCATTTGAGACATTACGTCAACGAGATACAATAGGCCGACCAAATCCACAGCTCTCTGTTTTCACCTCTCTGTCATTAACATGATTAATATCTGCGTGACTTAATGCATAGAAAAAAAATACTGATGTACAAAGGGAAAAGACAGTAACAGCGCTACCTATTCAAGTAAGCAGTTACTGCCTTCTGGCTTTAGAAAGCTTAATACTGTTTCCACTACATCACGCATCTGACATTAACTCTTTGTGCGCAACGAACGTGAATTCATAATGTCAAGTATGTATCGCGCCACACATAATACTGCACAAAATAAATTGATACAAACAGATTAAGTCAGGATTCCACTAGCGCAAGCGACATGTGAATGTCTCATCCACTTAAAGCTAAAACGTGCAACTACAATATATGAAAATTGATCTCAATAATAACCCATCAGCTTTATGGTTAATAATGACTGTGAAATACAATTCGTTGTCAGTTAAAAGTTAACAAACCTCACATTTTTGCCAATTAGCCTCGTTTGGAGTTGTCACAGATTCAGAGCTATATAAAAACTGTCTAGTCCTGGCGTACTCAGCACGCCAGTAAATAGCTTTGTAAACAGATTAATTCCACGTTTTTTAACCAGCTCCTTTCTGGCGATATCTTCTTCAGCTGCAGGTGGGCTGGGCCCGTATTCTCGTACAAGTTACGATATATCGTAGGCTTCTGATTGGTCGAGATGGCCATACAAATCCTCAAACTTAATTTAAACTTAAATAGGCAAAAACATGTGAAATTGAAAATTGTAACAGTATTTTATGTTTTTCTGTACACAATGCCATGCTGTATCGGATGGTACTTTTTTTAGACATGTGAGATAAATATTGATCAACATTTTTTTTTAAAGGAGAGAGTGTGTGTAAAAGCCAGTTGTCTTTGGCGTTTATCATGTGTATATGCCGTTTATGAAATCATCGTGGCGGTCCCTAAGATGTTGGTGTTCCCAGGCTACTTAAATAACCTCTAAATCCAACGAAAGGATCCCGCACCCTCAACGAATACATCGCCATAAACATGAAGAGAGATTATTATTATTTTAGTATTATTCTGCGGCTCAACATATTACCTTTCGAAACATGAAGTCAGTCCGGGTTTAACTGTTTAAAATAGTGATCACCAATGTAGGCCTGCACAGAAAACTACACGAGATAAACTACTCAGTCTCAAGGCTTTAACGCTTTAAGCCCGCACGATGCATTAAAGCATCCTTTTACATCCCTGAAAACAGACTTAATTGTCCTACTAAGGGTTTTAGATTGAGAATTTTCATTAAAATGGTTCACCATTACATGGTAATTTTCTTTAATTTCTCACCCACTTCAAATCATCTTCATTCACTACAAGTCGAGGATTGCGACAGCAATTCACGGCTTGTAGTGGATGAAGATGACAATAGTAAATGCAGGCTTGAAAGGGTTAAAAAAGATCAACATACAAAAATGTACCTGAGATTGATTTCCAAGTAACTTTAAAGTATATTAGAGCCAGACACAGATGCCCCCAATAAAAGCATATCAATGGTGAAAGTGCCAAGCCTTTTATGAAATCTTTAATGAAAACACATAACAAGTAGAGTTTAAGCGTGCTAATATATAGTAACAAGATTGGCGCATTAAATATGCTACTAACTGTAACGCTAAGCTACATCATCACTTACAGCCGATTTGTGGTCATATTACACTTCTGTGACAAATATACAAATACGAGCGTTACAAAATAATAAAATGCACCAGTGAATCCCGTTACTATATTTTCGAACTGAAACATTTTTTTTGTTTTTGATAAATAGCTTTGCACTTTCTCCATCGACACTATTATCCATCGTTATTGTCATCGTCATCGTCACCACCGTCGTCGTCGTCGTCGTCACCACCACAAGCAACACCACCACCACCACCACCAGCACCATCATAACCACCACCACCACCACTACCACTACCACCACCACCACCACCACCACCACCACCGCCGCCACCACCAGCACCATCAGCATCATCAGCGGCAGCAGCAGCACCACTAGCACCACCACTACCACCACCACCGCCACCATCAGCATCATCATCAGCGGCAGCAGCAGCACCACTAGCACCACCACTACCACCACCACCGCCACCATCAGCATCATCATCAGCGGCAGCAGCAGCACCACTAGCACCACCACTACCACCACCACCGCCACCATCAGCATCATCATCAGCGGCAGCAGCAGCACCACCAGCACCACCACTACCACCACCACCGCCACCATCAGCATCATCATCAGCGGCAGCAGCAGCACCACCAGCACCACCACTACCACCACCACCGCCACCATCAGCATCATCATCAGCGGCAGCAGCAGCACCACCAGCACCACCACTACCACCACCACCGCCACCATCAGCATCATCATCAGCGGCAGCAGCAGCACCACCAGCACCACCACCACCACCGCCACCATCAGCATCATCAGCGGCACCATCAGCGGCACCATCAGCGGCACCACCACCACCACCACCGCCACCATCAGCATCATCAGAGGCACCATCAGCGGCAGCAGCAGCACCACTAGCACCACCACCACCGCCACCGCCATCACCACCACCACCACCACCGCCACCACCGCCACCACCAGCATCACAATCACCACAAGCACCATCAGCGGCAGCAGCACCACTAGCACCACCACCATCACCACCACCACGCCATGCTCACATGTGTCAATCGAATCCACTGTGAAGTGTATTCACTCCAAACGACCTTCACCCTATGTGACCATCTCTCAATACAGTCACTGCCCCTGCACCGCCTTGAGGTATGACATCTAGGCGGTGCCACTAAAACAACCCTGCTCTTATTTGTGAGTGATCAATTATGATCAGACGAGAGTGATGCCATTAGACTGATTATCTGAGCCACAGGAGACGACACCAGTCTATCACGCTCTGTTCGCTGCTGCTTAGACCAGAATCACCAAGTTAGTCTACCACAAAAGACTGTTCATATAGTGTTGACTGTGCCTCACCCTTAGACCTCTGATGTCGACTACAGTGACATTGTGTCTTTATATAAGTACCTGTATAACCAGTTGTTAAAAATAAAATACGCTTTCAATCTTGAAACTCTGATAAATTTCGCAAACAACACACATTTTCGGTCACTTGAGGTTTGTATTGCGGCCAGCATGGCGGAGACTGAGAAATATATTCATGAAACACCTTACCTCAGCTATCCTCGGGCCGAACCATCCACATAATACCAATAGTTGAGGATATTGACCTAATGTCGAAATCTGCATAATCGGACGGGCTTCAGGCCATACCGTGACCTCACCACTGATACAAGAATTCCATTGGCATCTTTCTTAAGCGGAGGTCCCATGCGATGTAGGCCTATGCAGCTACCCACAACATATTAATATCTTGACCAGTTGTTGGGCGTAACATGCTCTAAAACATGCGATAGACAAACACATCACTGTAAAAGAAGGCGACGTGGCGCTTTCGTAGAACACCTGATTGTCTCGCCAGTTATGCTGTCGTCCCGAGTTCGAGCACCGCTGGAACCCAAGTGGTTTTTTTAGAGATATATCCTTGTTTCTCCCTTCGCAATGTGACTAGGCGATCACGTTAATGGCGGCCTCGTCGAGTTAAGCTCGAAATTAGTGTATCGACGTTAATGTCGCGCAGGGTCATGCGCTAGCGCTCCTCGCATGTACATCACTTTTGAACTGTCCTTGCAAATCGAAATGTACTGCCTTCAACATCCATCAGAGATTTGAGTACCCTCATCAACTTTATTACAAAGCTCTAGATAGGGTGCGTATTTGCGTAATTATATACGGTTCATTTTGTACTTTGTTTAGCTTATTTCGGCTCTTGTAGATGTCGCCTAATTTATCTGAGCCCGTATCTATTAATAATCATATTTGTTTTGATTAGACTGGCGTCTGTTGATAGTTCACATTTTTGGCAAACATGGTCATTTTAAAGAGTAAAATATTCGGAGATATATCAGTGTACTCGCAATAAATAGAATTACGCATCAATCATACTAGGAGGTTATCTGGAGCACTGATAGGCCTATAACAATTTAACATCATAATTTAGTGACCGACTTATGCTGTTCATGGAAGTATAAATGTAGTTTGTTTTGTTTTCCGATACACAGGAATACAGATGAACAGATGAAAGCATCCACAATTAATACAGTTTAAATTTATTGTCACAGTGAAATCGATGTGGACAAAACACATACTTTTCGCCATGGGGTCTTGCCTGTTTTATTAACCTATCACAAAAAAGTGGCAATATGAGCTGACAGGGATTTGACTCAATTTTATTTTATGCCATTTTAGCATGGAACGGCGATTTCCTGTCAAAGGCAAAATAAATTCTAAAAAAATAGCATCTGCTAATATCCAATTAATTTTAATATGGCTTGATAGTAGGATTCCTTTTTTATTATTAAATATTTTTTGCGTCCTGCATTCGCAATATTTCCCAGATATAGTTTGCTATAAATATACTACCTAAAATTAGGAGATTATTTTCGCGTATTACAGTGTATGTTGCTTACATAAGTATTATAAAACTGTATAGTTTAGAAATATGATAAACAACAGAACATTCTTGAGTAAAAAATCCACGAGTCATCGCTCAAACATTAAATCAAAATTAGCATAAAACAACAAGTTGACTCAATGGTTTTTATAATGCTATAGTCCACCATGTACGACACTGGCCCGACACCATACCAACACCGGGTCAAAATCTCGTTTTTGCTGGGAAGGGTCGATTTAGATTTTTATAAATGGAATGATTTAGCACATTGGTTTGTAAACAGAATCATCATCGTAATTATGTAGGAAATGTTTTTTTCTGAAATGGCAGTCGTGAGAATAGGAATAACAATTTCAGTTTATTTTATTCAATAATGTTTTCAGATTAGAAGCCGTTTATTTTCAAAGTACACGCGATGTCTTATTTTTGAGCTTACATTTAAAATGATCCCTTCACCTGCTAAGTTGTTGTATTTATATTACTCACATTTGTTTAATTTGATACCAAACATATGGTATATTTAAAGACTCATTTAATTCCCAATAACTGTGATTTAATTCAAAATAGCTGTGGATTGTCGAGCTCCCGGATTCGGTGCGGAGGTGCGAATCCTTAAAAAGCGCCTTTAAGAAGCATATTATCTGTAACGCCTACCTTTAATTGTCTGTAAAGCGCACAGGGCACTGTATGTGCGCTATATAACTTATTATTATTATTGTTATTATTATTATTATTATTATTATTATTATTAAACCTATTGATATAGTCGTGCTTAGCGCTGAAAGGGTTAAACTCATTGAAAATTAAAATGTTACCTTTATCAATGGAACGAGAGCGAAATGACATAATATTTTTTTGGAAGTGCCGTCATGGGAAATACGAAGTCGATATTTCAAAATATGTATTTTTTTCAAACAGCATTGACCGTTGTACCCGCAGCTCGACAGATGAAGGATTTCTCATGAAAGTGCCTTTTTGTAAAACTGAGCGTTTTAGAAAGAGCTATTTTAACCGCAATGTTTACTGAAAGGAACTCTCTACCACAAAATGTCAGAAGAGATGTAAACTTAGAATCGTTTATGAAGGACACAGATAAAATTCTGCATGTTTATTTAAATAATCATTTTCAGGAAGCAACGTTATGTGTTGTCCCATGTTTTTATGTTGTTTTTGCTCTAATTGTAGGCTACTTTTAACTGAGTTGCGACATTTTACAACGTGCTTTAAATATATTTACAAAAGATTTTTTTTATTAGGTTGATGGCTACCAGAAAAGGTATACTTTTTACCTGTTTAGCTATTCTCCTAGATATGCATTTTGTATATTTTATTATTATATTCTATCGTATATACCATTAACATAAAGGTTACAATTTTATATCCATGTACAAAATGTATATGAATAGGTGTTGAATAAACTCATTATTGATATTGAAAGCCAATCACGAATATAGTCAATATCTGCGCGACATGAGTCACATGTTGGCCTCCTACAAGTTGAGAAAATGATCAATATTCATGATATGGGCTAAAAATAGCGAATTTTGTTTTTTTGTCAATTTTTGCCTGGAATTATCATATTAGGCCAGAAAAGGATTCTACGCCCTAAAAATGTAACATATTATGACATTTTTATTATCAGATTTTTGGTTAATTTATTTTAAGATGGCCGCTAGCGCCCATTTTGGATTTTATCCATTTGTTAAAAACGTTCTAGGGTGACTAAACTCCTCCCAGCAGATTCTAAAAGTAGTAGACATCCTGGGCCATTAGGAGAGTGAAGTTATTTTGTAGTCAGTCAATAGCCAGTCGCTAGATGGCGCTGTAGTTATTTGATGACCTGGATGGTCTAAATAGACGGCGCATGAAACGACCTTGATCCTAGTAAGGACGTCACTGGAGTTGCGAGTGCGCTAGAGCAAGGGCGTGCTGCGCCATTTTGTTGAAGTGGACTTCTTCTATTATTTGGAAATTATCCCACCACCAACCCCGATCACCACTTATTATCATATATGTTGTGTATGGGGGGCTGTTTTGTAACATCCCCCTATCCCCTTTTTTCCTATATTTCATTATATTAATTTCACAATGTTACATATATGGTAACGAGTTTACATGTAATTTTTCACTTTATATATACATTAATGTTACATAGTATGGTAGCCAGTTTACATGTATTATCTCGTTCTATATATGTATTGCATGATTATCAGATTGTTGTATTAGATGATAAACATGCCATTATGAATTTCAGTCATGAATACATGTCCTTCAGTCAATCATTATAATGTGTATGACGTGTTTAATATCTGTCTGCGGAAAAAGTTCATGTTCATATTTTATTATTAGTTTTGTGGAATTTTCTTTGGCTAAAATAATCAATTATAAAAAAACTACATTCAAATTTTCAAGGTTTAGCCAAAGAAACATGTTTGGCTATAAGGAATTATTTTTTTATTTTTATAAAAAACTCACAAATTGTTGCCATGACTTTAAAGCCAATTTTTATTTTTAAATATTGACCCCATCATTTTAAGGCCAGAAATGGGTACTACGCGCCAAAATTAGTCAGAAATAGCATATATCACATTTAATTATCAGATTTTTAAGGTTTTTTAAGCGGCCATCTTGGATTTTATCCATTTGGTAGAAACGTTCTAGGGTGACAAAACTCCACTCGGCTGAAAGTAGTATACATCCTGGGCTATAAAAATCAATCATAAGAAAACACATTTACATTTTTTTCAGGTTTGGCCGACGAATCCTGTTTGGCTATAAGGAACTATTTTTTTTAATATAAAAAACTTACAATCAAAATTGTTGCAATGACTTGAAAGCCAATTTTTTCCATTTTTATTTTTTGAAATATTGACCCATTTGCATCACTAAAAGTATCAGAGCACGGCTCCGAATCAAGGTAATTTCATGTTCTTGGTGTCATTTTAAAGCTCCAGCTCTGTGTTGTCCAATGGTACCATCAACTCCACATTGTATTTTTCTGACACGAGATTGATTAATGTACAGATGGGTCATTAGTGTGATGCGGTGTATTTCTTCTAATTCATAACAAATATGATTTACGAAAGAATGGCATGATAAATTTACACGGTTAGTATTGACTAAATCAATACATGAAATTTAAGTGTGGGCCATATTTAATCATGTATGGTATTCTACTCCCGACCAACAAAACAGTGGCTCAGGCTCTGCTCAGCCTGTCACATGACGAGATCAACTTTCAGCTGTTTTTTATTTGATATATAATACATAGGGGGTAGAACATCATACTTGGGCCAAATATATTTTCAATATGTACACGCAATTCAAACCTCGGAGATAATATTCTGTGAAACGCAGTGACATCACCAAAAACCTTTTTGAATAGCTACTCGGTGAAAATAATTTTATACAAGATTCCCATGTATTAGCTAGCTCGGTTTAAACATTGAATGTCAAGGCTATTGAGTTTCACAGAATTAAAGGACATAATTTTGTATCGCTGATAATATCACTGAATGATAATACACATGGTAAGAATGACATTTATCACAGTTATCTCTCTATTTTTATTTTCCTCTCAATGCTCTGTTTTTTAAAGTGTAATGTGCCTGAGACGTATTTCTCTTCTAGGCTTTTTCACAGTAATGATGATTTAAGGCCCTATTAATAAACCATGCATTATGCTTTAACGAGCACTACGTGTCTTGCAATGTGACGTTTTCTAGCAATTACGTCGTTATTAATATGGGTGGATGATACTTTCCTCGTTTACATTAATATGTATTTTTTTCAAATTCCTGCTTCATCATTTATATCGGAGAAACATTCACAGTGCACGATATGCATAGAAACAAAGTGATATGAAAAGAAAACAGTGTAATATTCACACAAAACATGGTGAAATTCACTGAAAGTATTTTGATATACACGTGTGGCATACACGGAAACTTGGTGATATGCAAGGACAACATGGTAATATACACGGAAAACTTGGTGATATGCAAGGAAAACATGGTGATATACACGGAAAACTTGGTGATATGCAAGGAAAACATTGTGCTATGCACGGAAAACTTTGCGATATGCACAAAAAAATGGTGATATTCCCGGAAAACCTTGTGATATGCATGGACAACATAGATTTGTGCTATGCACGGAAAACATTGCGATATGCACGGAAAACATGGGGACATGAACGGAAAACCTTGTGATATGCATGGACAATATGGTGGTATGCATTAGCCCAACATTGGGCTAGGGTCTGTGAAAGTCTGTCAGCGTCTTTTTGTGTATGTTTCCTTGACGTAATAGGCTATTTCTGTCCACAGACTCTACGTCTAATGTTGGGCTAGTATGCATGGCACCATGCGCAGAAAATACGGTGATATATATGCACGGAAAGCATAATATTAATGGAAAACATTGTGATATTGTGGGAAAACATGAAACTCATTGTCGCCCTGGTGGCGTTTGATTTTTGATTTTTTTATAAACGATTATTTAAACTGTATTACGATCGAATAGTGACTATTATCCTTATATATTTGATATAATTATATTTTATTATAATAATTATATTTCGCCACCTGGAGAAAAACGACAGTTTTAAAAGTGTAGCCTTGGAAAATATGTATGTTACGACATAACAGGACTGTAGTAGGGCATACACATGGAATAACGGACGAGGCGAGACTGGAAGACGAGCCGAAAAATTCAGTTCAGATTAAAAAAAAAGATGAAAAGACAGATGAAACGTCTGTCTCATGCTGAAAGGCTTGTGTGCCATCTGAATGACGGGTGTGGCCTAGCTGAAATGGTCATGGGTCGACAGATATAATCCTTAATTGGTCACAGGTAAAAAATCGACACACTAGCCGCAATGTTATGGTTTATTACAAAGGTTTTTGAAATACACGTAATACATCATAAACAGCGGGAAATTAGTTTGAAGCTACAAAACATATTGTGATTCAAATTTCTGGAAATGTATTACCATTTTTTGTGGCGAGGGGCAGCGATTTATTTAATGCATATAACACATCTAGATCTATTTAATAAAATATTTAATATAGGACCATTTCAAAGATAAACGTTTTGCATTCTAACTTAGATTTACTATTGTAAAGTGAGATACTATTGGTGGACATCACGTGGGATTTGAGGATGAGCATGGAGCAGCACCTAATCCAGGTGGACTGCTAATGATTTATTCAACACGGCGCCCAGTCTGCCAATGGAGCCAATTTTCTAGGGTTATGAGGTTCTCACATTTTCGCCCCGCGGTCGTTTTTCATGCAGGGACGATCCTCTCTCAGATATCGCAGGCAGCTGATTGGTCGAAATCGCGATCTCGACCAATAAGCCGCCTGAGATTTGGGTCATCAACTCTAAAATATCGGACCAGATCCCAAGCAGTGTTTCACCGTAAAGTTTGTCAGAGAATACGTGTGGTTTAGCTGCGTGCCAAATTCAATTATACATGGTGGGTCATTGCGGTAGTTGGAAGCCGTTATTCTCCTTGAACGATTTCCATACCAGGGTATTATTTGATTGCTTCTGAAACACGTCAACAATAACAGTGTTCCTCTACCTCTCCTTTTGTATATAATAAACGGAGCAAAGATTCCAGTAATTCAAGTACCACTCTAGTGTTGGGATTTGTGCATGTTTTTAAAAATTGACAGTCAAGATAAGCCGAAAAGTCATGGCTAGTCCATAAGAGAGGGGATCATGTCTAAGAACCTCCAAGATATATATGTAGAGTTACATCTACATGTAGGTACGCGAAAGATTTTAAAATAGAAAACAATAATGACCTGTGTTTTGTAGAGAATATGTTATTCATGGTTCCAAGATTCATATAGAAAGTGGTTAAATTTTACTCACTTTGGAACTGAGGGTGAAACGATTGCGATCGCAATCGTTTTACCTCAGTTCCAAAGTGAAATTTAACCACTTTCGACCTGTGTTTTATTTTGACCTTTCTTATATATTTGTTCTCATCTTCTATCCAATAGAAGCAGGATATATTGATGCAATCAATTTATATCAACTCATTTTTATCAAAGCTATATACTGCCTTTCCTACCATGGCGCATACACTCTAAACAATATAGGTTCTTTAAATAGAACCCTTCATTACAGTCACCATGCAACCCCAGGAGAACCCTGCAAGGGTCCTCCTGGAGTTGCATGGTTATCGTACTGAAGGGTTCATTCTAAAGAACCTATATTGTTTAGAGTGTATTGCATGTACCGGTAGTCTATGGAAGGATCCACATAAATACTGCTCATTCACATTTTTGTGCGGCTGAAAAATATTGCACCTAAATGTGGGTGGTTTAATTGGAATGTTTTTTTTTTAATTTTGATGAGTAAGGTTCTTTTCAAAACTTTGTGATATAAAAATAATATTCTAGGCGCTTATACAAGGGTTTGATTACCGGGCTGCGAATCTGGTGCTGGGATTTTTGTCTGGGCTTAGGAGATGTGATGTCATAGCTTATGATTTTATCCATAGAAAATTCATCAAAAAAATGATTAAATGCGTAAGTTGCGAGCTGAATGTGCACCGGGAAGATATTTACGAGGCGTTCAAAGGAATATCATGACCTCATGACAGTGTTGCGTCTGACTGGGTATGGGAAGTTATTGTCACGTCGAGTCAAAACAGTGTAATTATGTATGTTATGTTTCTTTCTATATGTATGTCTCACAAAGTCAACGTTTCTTTCATTTGTTTCAATCATCCGCTTAGGATGTAATATATATTTTTCAACATATGTATAATTGTTTTATTCGAATTGAAGATACTTGCAATTCAGAAAATATTTGCAAATTTTGAATTCAACTCTACAAAAGAATCACATACAAATTGTACATGATAATGACACACGACTACATGAATATTTATGATGTATTTAAAATATAAATTATATGAGGAGGTGTAGCATCAAATGCATCTACTACATATACTTAGATTTATGTATACGTTTTTTATCAGTTTGAATTTTAGACGGTACATCTGTTAATTGCGAAATTTCCACATGACATTGTAATCAGAATTTGCACATAGATGTGTATATCAAACTTATTACATAAATAGTACATGTTAGGCCTACAGCAAATTCGTTTGCTATTTTTCTCTAGTGCACAAAACTATGTCGTCACAAAATGAACAAATTATAGTCTTGCATTCCCTACTTATCATCACAAACCCATTTATATTCATTAAAACAACACTAAAAAGAGGGGAGCTCTTCATACAGCTTGATAATTATAGTCTGACAATCAAGTCTTTTTGTCCTCCTATTTAACACAAACACGATAACAATGTTTCAAAAAGGCTTTATTTAGTGCGATAGTGTGGAAGTGTTAATACCTTTTGATCTACAAGGGCAACTCATTACGGATATATATCGTTATATATATCGTCCGTTGTATGTTTTATATCACGTTGCGATATCTAAATGGAATCCTTTGAAGATATGTAGACGACTCTGTGACGTGGGCACATACGATCAATACTAGGCTTATGGAACGCCATTCCTGCCTTTTATGAATGGTTTATTTTCGCTTGAAGGTCTTGGCAGATGGCTGGGATCAGGTGTGTGTTGGCTGGGAGGGTTTGTCTAATGGCTCGGTGCACACACCTCATGGATGGGAGGGTTAATCTCATGGCTCGGAGCACACACCTAATGGATGGTAGGGTTCGTCTAATGGCTCGGTGCACACACCTAATGGCTGGGAGGGCTCGTCTAATGGCTCGGTGCACATACCTCATGGCTGGGAGGGTTCGTCTAATGGTTCGGTGCACACACCTCATGGCTGGAAGGGTTCGTCTAATGGCTCGGTGCACACACCTCATGGCTGGGAGGGTTCGTCTAATGGCTCTGTGCACACACCTCATGGATGGGAGGGCTCGTCTAATGGCTCGGTGCACACGCCTCGTGGCTGGGAGGGTTCATCTCATGGATCGGTGCACACACCCAATGGCTGGGAGGGTTTGTCTAATGGCTCGGTGCACACACCTCATGGCCGGGAGGGTTCATCTCATGGTTTGGAGCACACACCTCATGGCTGGGAGGGTTCGTCTAATGGATCGGTGCACACACCTCATGGCTGGGAGGGTTCGTCTAATGGCTCGGTGCACACACCACATGGCTGGGAGAGCTCGTCCAATGGCTCGGTGCACACACCTCATGGCTGGGAGG
The DNA here is from genome assembly GCA_964017125.1 of Flabesymbios commensalis. Taxonomy (NCBI): domain Eukaryota; kingdom Metazoa; phylum Annelida; class Polychaeta; order Terebellida; family Flabelligeridae; genus Flabesymbios; species Flabesymbios commensalis. Next base: position 37,627,571 of record OZ024904.1, on the reverse strand, counting down.
GTTCGTCTAATGGCTCGGTGCACACACCTCATGGCTGGGAGGGTTCGTCTAATGGCTCGGTGCACACACCTCATGGCTGGGAGGGTTCGTCTAATGGCTCGGTGCACACACCTCATGGATGGGAGGGTTCGTCTAATGGCTCGGTGCACACGCCTCGTGGCTGGGAGGGTTAATCTCATGGCTCGGAGCACACACCTAATGGATGGTAGGGTTCGTCTAATGGCTCGGTGCACACACCCAATGGCTGGGAGGGCTCGTCTAATGGCTCGGTGCACACACCTCATGGATGGGAGGGTTCGTCTAATGGCTCGGTGCACACACCTCATGGCTGGGAGGGTTCGTCTAATGGCTCGGTGCACACACCCAATGGCTGGGAGGGCTCGTCTAATGGCTCGGTGCACACACCTCATGGATGGGAGGGTTCGTCTAATGGCTCGGTGCACATACCTCATGGCTGGGAGGGTTCGTCTATTGGCTCGGTGCACATACCTCATGGCTGGGAGGGTTCGTCTCGTGGCTGGGCGTGTAGATGCGATGGCTGGGAGCTCTCACATAAACGCTGGGCTCGGCCTCAGTGGGGGGGGGGGGGAGGTGGTGTTTGCACTCGCTGTGTTCAGTGTATTAGGATTAGGTGTATATTAGCCAATTTATTTTCTATATAGGCTATATTCAATAATTTTTATCTGTTATAAAAGGTGTTTTTTGGCCAAAACTGTAGGCTTATCGGCTTTGTGTACTCGACGCAGACGCACACGCACACGCAGACTCAGACGCAAACTCAAACGCATAAAATCTGGGCTTTGTGTACTTGATACAGAATGTTGATTAATTGCTGGGCCAGCGTCGTAAATGGTGGGACAATTTTAAAACAACATTGTGGTGGGGATGGCATCGGATCCTGCGAAAGTAGGATGTGGGTCATCATATCATGTAAGGCAAGGCGGTTAGGCCTAGGCCTAATGTAACAAATGACTCTCGTTGTTCGAATACAATGTAGGCTATCTTTGACGGAGAGGACGGGGGGATTTCTCACATCTGTAATTTTCGAAGCAGACCTTCCTGTTGATTCTATTTTCATTTTGACCAAATTTTGTTTTAAGTTGGGCCACCGTTTACGGTACTCGACCAACATTAAAGCAACAAACATATGCAAGCATGAGTTTACTTTATTTTGATTCAGTATTATGCCAGCATCGCATCGCAGACGGTGGACCAACATCGAGTCAGCATATGATGAATGTCTTGAGTCAGCTGGGATTCGAGACAAGACAGCAGCATCGTCTATCTAGAAAGAGATCATTTCTTAGCACGACACATTGAACCAATGTTAACTGAACACTGGGCCACCGTCTACAGCGCTGACCGCTATCTCGGCCCGAGCTACCCCTCAGTCAAACAAACCCGACCCGCTGACAGATCGCTTGCAGATCACCCTCTGTGGACTTGTCATGCAGATATTCTTTCTAACATAGTGTCATGCGTGATACTCTTTAAAACATGGTGTTCTGCTTTCTAATAAGCTGTCAACAAGCGCATAATATGCCGGCCATTAATTCACAATCTACAATATCCAACAAAGTATATTGAGACATAATGAAAAATCAATGGAAAAAATAAGTAAAATTTCGTCTTTTTTAATTTTCTTAAATCGCCGACCCTATATCAACTGATAATTATATATATTGAAATATTAATGAAAGTTATGCGTATTTCAAATAAAATAAGACTACACTTCAAAAAGTGTTTTTTTTTGTATAAGTTACAAAATATAATCAAAAAGTTTTATTTTTTCGGACCCCCTGCTCTGAATCTTGAATATAAATTCTTAAGAATCAATTTATAAAAAAAACTGTGGCCTAAAGATGTTAGATCTACATCACAGGGATTTTCATACTTAACACTATTAACACTGGAACAACTAAACCAAATATTTATTATATTGACGCTCCATTAATTTCACATTACATGCCAATTCTCATCAGGTTCTGTAGATCCGGTAATATTCGCAAGGTTTTATTTTTCGCGAATTTCGCGAAAATTATAATTATGAATGCTATACTTATCATCGAAATCGAACATTTGAGAATTCTAGACTTTGTAAAAAGTCCCCAAATCACAAATTCGCGAAAATCTAAACACGCGAAAATTACCAGTAGGGCCTATATGGTTAATTTGCCGTCTGCCAAATACATACGTCTGCCGAATACATACATGTCTCGTCTGCCGTCTGCGTCTGCCGAATACACAAAGCCGATCGAGTTTGAGTTTCTATTTCCTTTATCATGTTAATCACTTTAACTTTAGTGTACATTATTAGAGTGATCTATAGCCGACATTTAGCATGCTTAGGCCTAGACCTAGGCCTATATATTTTGATATTGGCTGCCATGTGTGGCAATAGGTGTTCTAATTTGGGGAGACATTTTTTCTCAGAATTTCGGAGCTTGATTTTCAGCAATGGCCACGAAAAATAAAAATAAATGCTTGAGGGTGAACAAATTGCACCCGGTGGTTTTACAATCTAGACATATCAATTATAGGCTACCTCTGGAGCAAAAAAAACATAGGGCCTAATACTTCTCGAATTGCAAGGTTAAGCTAAATATGGTGGCCTGGCAAACCGACAGAGGAACTTTATCATTGTTATCGGAACGTGCGAACTTCGAACATGGGAACGTTCGTCTGCGTCTGAGTGTGCGTCTGCGTGTGCGTCTGCGTCGAGTACACAAAGCCGATTTTTTGGGCCCACCAGTGCCAGAGACTGAGGGGATACCCTTAAACAAGTTCCGAAGTTCCCAAGTTCCGGGAACTTCAAGTTCCCAATTTTCAAGTTCCGAGAACTTCAAGTTTCGAAATCCAGAAAAAAAGTTAACAAAAAATTGTTTTTTCCTATTTCAACAAAAAAACATTATAGATACTGCCTTTTGCCTTTTCACGCATTATAGTATTGCCAAGCTGCGCGCATGAATGGAATTAAATGTGGTTTTCTAGACTAGGCCACCTTTCTGCATATGGGCCTATGTCAGAGGAGGGTTCGAACCAGCGATCTTTGATTTCCAGGCTTTAACCACTGCACCGGAGACCGCGCACATTCATTTTTATGTTCATATGACGAATTAGACCTCTAAGTGTAGGGCCGACGTTGACCCAAAGTTGACTTAAGGTTTGCCCAACGTCTGTGACCTTACATCAGCATTAATCCAACATAGGGTCAATGTCTGTTTGATGGGAAGATTTACATCTGGTATTAGGCAGCCATCCACAGAAGTGTTGATCTGAGTAGGCCCAGTTGTTTTTTAAGTTCAAAGACTATTATATCATCGATCATGCCGCTATAGCAAAATATGTAATGATATATAGACCTACAAATCACACCTCACAGATGACAATTAGGGAATCCATGTAGTCTTAACGTTGGTCCTTAAAATATCATCGACACTATTTTTACTGTTATTAGGTACTGACACATGTCATAGGCCTACTTTTCTCACGGGTTGTTGTTTGTTGTTCTATCGTCTGCGACCACCACTCGAACATAATTAGGCCTATATCTGGGAAAATATCATAGGCTTATTGTAATAGGGCCTACTCTTCATTTTAGATTTTGTATAATAAATTTGCTGTTCTATTGTAAATTTTATTTCATACCTGTAGGCCTATATATTTAATTTCACATCGTGAACTGTTTGGAAAGATTGCCTATAAACAAAATATAAATATGTGAAAAACTAACTTTAGTCTACAGCACTTAAAATTAATAATGAGTACCAAACTGTTTTTCCGACCAAAAGCGATTTTTGCAAAAATCGTTTTAGATCTAATACATTTTTTCAATTATTTTGGAATTTCGGAACTTGAAGTTCCCGGAACTTAAAAACTCGGAACTTGAAGTTCCCGGAACTTGGGAACTTCGGAACTTGTTTAAGGATATCCCGAGACTGAGTGGTTACATAGGCTACTATGCAGTCTGTGGTGCACGAGATGTTAATACAGTGGTTAGGCCTACCAGTCCCAGCAAACACGTTGGACCAGCGTCGGAGATGGTGGGCCAACATTAAACCAGCATTGGCGAATTTATCTTGTTTGATGAGATTAGCCATGTAATGAACACAAGACTATTCAGGCGGTTGCATGACACGACAAACAGGAGACATGGACTCAATGTTGGGCCAGCGTCGCAGGCGTTTGCTCTATAAGCCTATATATATATCGTGATTACTGGGATCCATAACCTTGACACGTGCCATAAAAATACCCCTGCTTTCTGCTGGTGTAGCTCTATAGAACATGTCACCGAGGGTTGATCAAGCGTCGATTTAACGTTGGTTCACCGTCTACGCTGGCCCAGCACTCAACCAACATTAACCCTATTTGTTGGGATATAGGCCTACACATTCCACACTATAACTACCTAATACATGTGTCACATATAAAAAAATAGGGCTTGTGCAGTGGCGGATCCAGCATAGGGCGTACGCAACCAACCCCCCCCCCCCCCTTATTGGTGAAACTATTGCATTTTTATGCATTTTTTTTAATAAAGTGAAGCTAACACCCCTTTTTTCAGCCAAAATGTGGCTTACGCCCCATCCTCTTGCACATTTTGGATCCGCCACTGCTTGTGTGATTTATGGGATAGGCCCCCCCTATACAGCTGCTGGAATCATAACTCAACATTGGTTTAACGTTGGCATATTGCCTACGACGTTGGCCCAACATCCGGTCAACGGTATACGAGTGTTACAATTTCCACATGGATAAAGTGTCCGATCTTAACCGTTCAGCCTATACAGCCTGACGTGGGTACATATTTTAAAAAGTGTAGAAAGATAGGCCTACGTGAAATAGTTATAAAATGTGTAAAAGTGATCATTTTATGTTACAGAAAGTGAATATTGACGTGAACTCTTTATAAACTCGAAGACGGAGAGTTAATATAAAAACTGACACTTGTTGTTATTGATATTAATATAAGACTACAGTTTTGACCAAACACACACCTTTTTTGGAAATTGGTAAAAAACAATTCTTTAAATTATTGAACATAGCCTAGCCTATTCATAAAAAATGGCTAAAATACAGATACTTTATATCAATCCTGAATACACTGAACACAGTGAGTGCAAATCCCTATCCTCCCACTCCCACCCACCCCTCCCCCTCCCCCACTGAGGCCGAGCCCAGCGTTTATGTGAGAGCTCCCAGCCATCGCATCTACACGCCCAGCCACGAGACGAAACCGCCCAGCCATTAGGCGTGTGCACCGAGCCATCAGACTAACCCTCCCAGCCATTAGGTGTGTGCACCGAGCCATTAGACAAACCCTCCCAGCCATGAGGTGTGTGCACCGAGCCATTGGACGAACTCTCCCAGCCATGAGGTGTGTGCACCGAGCCATTAGACAAACCCTCCCAGCCATGAGGTGTGTGCACCGAGCCATTGGACGAACTCTCCCAGCCATGAGGTGTGTGCACCGAGCCATTAGACGAACCCTCCCAGCCATGAGGTGTGTACACCGAGCCATTAGACGAGCCATCCCAGCCATGAGGTGTGTGCACCGAGCCATGAGATGAACCCTCCCAGCCATGAGGTGTGTGCACCGAGCCATTAGACAAACCCTCCCAGCCATGAGGTGTGTACACCGAGCCATTAGACGAGCCATCCCAGCCATGAGGTGTGTGCACCGAGCCATGAGATGAACCCTCCCATCCATGAGGTGTGTGCACCGAGCCATTAGACAAACCCTCCCAGCCATTGGGTGTGTGCACCGATCCATGAGATGAACCCTCCCAGCCACGAGGCGTGTGCACCGAGCCATTAGACGAGCCCTCCCATCCATGAGGTGTGTGCACCGAGCCATTAGACGAACCCTCCCAACCATGAGGTGTGTGCACCGAGCCTTTAGACGAACCCTCCCAGCCATGAGGTGTGTGCACTGAGCCATTAGACGAACCCTCCCAGCCATGAGGTATGTGCACCGAGCCATTAGACGAGCCCTCCCATCCATGAGGTGTGTGCACCGAGCCATTAGACGAACCCTCCCATCCATGAGGTGTGTGCACCGAGCCATTAGACGAGCCCTCCCAGCCATTGGGTGTGTGCACCGAGCCATTAGACGAACCCTACCATCCATTAGGTGTGTGCTCCGAGCCATGAGATTAACCCTCCCAGCCATGAGGTGTGTGCACCGAGCCATTAGACAAACCCTCCCAGCCAACACACACCTGATCCCAGCCATCTGCCTAGACCTTCAAGCGAAAATAAACCATTCATAAAAGGCAGGAATGGCGTTCCATATAGGCTATACTAGTCAATGTTCAGCAGTTCAGTACTCTGTGACAACAGGCCCAGCTTATGTAGCCAGAAAAGTTCATGAGAAGGCTGCACACTGCCACATTTAAAATGCCGAAATACCTTTAACAGGCACAGTTTGTTAACACAAAAACTCAATGGAAATACATTGCAACTTATGTTTGCCATCTTGCTGGTGGCAGACAACTTGATAGATGAAGATGGATGTTTGCATACAATCGTGCTTACTGTTCCCTGTTATAGTGTGTTAATGCTTATCTCCATCGTTATGCATCCTCTTTAATATATCTTTGTGAGATGGTACTGTCCCAAATGAATTATATGTGATATGCAGAGTAATATAGTCAGATACGGCCTCATAGGGTATTTTTTGGCAATTTGGGCATGTTTTAGAAAAATAAATAATGCGCGGTTGTACAGCTCTTTTCAGAGATTTACAGATGTTTCTGGCGGTCATATTCGGTTTTAGAAATGAGATTTAAGGTCTTAATTCGGTTATTTACGATTATTCACGGTCATACGGTCGGTGTCGGTTATGTACGTTCATATACAAATATTGAGGGAGCGTGTCCTTATGGCAAGGCGTGGGGGACATAAATCCTACATTTTACACGTACCCGAGCCTCGGTTACGCGTACCCGAGCCTCGGTTACGTGTACCTAAGCCTCGGATTACGTGTACCCGAGCCTCGGTTACACGTAGCCAAATTTGGTTAAGTGTAGTCGTACTACAGCTACGCGTAGCCGAGTTTGGCTAACATAGAAAATGTTTTGGCTACGTGTAATATCAACACTTTACGCATAGCTCATGTTTACGTGTAATCATAATAGTTTACGTGTAAGTATATTATCAGTTAAGTGTAGCCGAGATACCTTACACGTAGCCGAGATCTCGGGTACACGTAGCCGAGATACCTTACACGCAGCCGAGATATCGGGTACATGTAGCTGAGATACCTTACAAGTAGCCGAGATCTCGGGTATACGTAGCCGAGATACCTTACACGCAGCCGAGATATCGGGTACATGTAGCTGAGATACCTTACACGTAGCCGAGATCTCGGGTACACGTAGCTGAGATACCTTACACGCAGCCGAGATATCGGGTACATGTAGCTGAGATACCTTACATGCAGCCGAGATCTCGGGTACACGTAGCTGAGAGACCTTATGTGTAGCCGAGATACCTTAAGCGTAGCCGAGATCTCGGGTACACGTAGCCTAGATACCTTACACGCAGCCGAGATAGCTCACACGTAGCCGAGATACCTTACACGTAGCCGAAATCTCGGGCACACGTAGCCGAGATACGTTACGCGTAGCAGAGAGCTCAGGTACACAGCCGAGATACCCTACACGTAGCCGAGGTATCTTACGCGTAGCCGAAATCTCGGGTACACGTAGCCGAGACAACTTACACGTAGCCGATATACCTTACGTGTAGCCGAGATCTCGGGTACATGTAGCTGAGATACCTTACACGTAGCCGAGATACCTTACGCGTAGCCGAGATCTCGGATACGCATAGCTGAGACACCTTACGCGTAGCCGAGATACCTTACACGTAGCCGAGATCTCGGTTACGCATAACTGAGACACCTTACGCGTAGCTGAGATACCTTACACGTAGCCGAGATCTCGGGTAAGTGTGGCCAAGATACCTTTCATGTAGCCGAGATACCTTACGCATAGCCGAGATCTCAGCTACGTGTAGCCAAAGTCGGTTACACGTAGCTAATAATATACTTACACGTGAACTATTATGATTACACTTAAACCTACTAAGTTACGCGAAAATTGTTTATCTTTTGACCTTCATATACAGTCAATTGCGTTTTTATACGGAGATAATAGCTGTTTTAAGGTTATAAATACGAGTTATAAATACGAAGTTAATCGCTAGGCGCGGGTTCGATGCTCCAAGCCGAAATATGCTGCTCCATCGGACCACGAAGAAGACTATACTCCTCCTGCATCCTCCTGCTACCCCCAGCCGCCTCCGCCAGAGGCAACAAGGCCCTTGTCAGGGCCACCCAATGAAAACAAAATATTGAACAAATTATAAAGTTGTTGCATTGACTTGTGAAAATTATTAGTGATAAAAAAGATATATAACGACATAATAAGAAATAATAAACCAAAAGGAAATAGAAAGTTATAAACGATTATTTTTTCAAAGTCTGATAATAAAAAGAGCCGAAACCTTTAACAGGCACAGTTTGTTAACACAAAAACTCAATGGAAATACATTGCAACTTATGTTTGCCATCTTGCTGGTGGCAGACAACTTGATAGATGAAGATGGATGTTTGCATACAATCGTGCTTACTGTTCCCTGTTATAGTGTGTTAATGCTTATCTCCATCGTTATGTATCCTCTTTAATATATCTTTGTGAGATGGTACTGTCCCAAATGAATTATATGTGATATGCAGAGTAATATAGTCAGATACGGCCTCATAGGGTATTTTTTGGCAATTTGGGCATGTTTCAGAAAAATAAATAATGCGCGGTTGTACAGCTCTTTTCAGAGATTTACAGATGTTTCTGGCGGTCATATTCGGTTTTAGAAATGAGATTTAAGGTCTTAATTCGGTTATTTACGATTATTCACGGTCATACGGTCGGTGTCGGTTATGTACGTTCATATACAATTATTGAGGGAGCGTGTCCTTATGGCAAGGCGTGGGGGACATAAATCCTACATTTTACACGTACCCGAGCCTCGGTTACGCGTACCCGAGCCTCGGTTACGTGTACCTAAGCCTCGGATTACGTGTACCCGAGCCTCGGTTACACGTAGCCAAATTTGGTTAAGTGTAGTCGTACTACAGCTACGCGTAGCCGAGTTTGGCTAACATAGAAAATGTTTTGGCTACGTGTAATATCAACACTTTACGCATAGCTCATGTTTACGTGTAATCATAATAGTTTACGTGTAAGTATATTATCAGTTAAGTGTAGCCGAGATACCTTACACGTAGCCGAGATCTCGGGTACACGTAGCCGAGATACCTTACACGCAGCCGAGATATCGGGTACATGTAGCTGAGATACCTTACACGCAGCCGAGATATCGGGTACACGTAGCTGAGATACCTTACAAGTAGCCGAGATCTCGGGTATACGTAGCCGAGATACCTTACACGCAGCCGAGATATCGGGTACACGTAGCCGAGATACCTTACAAGTAGCCGAGATCTCGGGTATACGTAGCCGAGATACCTTACACGCAGCCGAGATATCGGGTACATGTAGCTGAGATACCTTACACGTAGCCGAGATCTCGGGTACACGTAGCTGAGATACCTTACACGCAGCCGAGATATCGGGTACATGTAGCTGAGATACCTTACACGCAGCCGAGATCTCGGGTACACGTAGCTGAGAGACCTTATGTGTAGCCGAGATACCTTAAGCGTAGCGGAGATCTCGGGTACACGTAGCCTAGATACCTTACACGCAGCCGAGATAGCTCACACGTAGCCGAGATACCTTACACGTAGCCGAAATCTCGGGCACACGTAGCCGAGATACGTTACGCGTAGCAGAGAGCTCAGGTACACAGCCGAGATACCCTACACGTAGCCGAGGTATCTTACGCGTAGCCGAAATCTCGGGTACACGTAGCCGAGACAACTTACACGTAGCCGATATACCTTACGTGTAGCCGAGATCTCGGGTACATGTAGCTGAGATACCTTACACGTAGCCGAGATACCTTACGCGTAGCCGAGATCTCGGTTACGCATAGCTGAGACACCTTACGCGTAGCCGAGATACCTTACACGTAGCCGAGATCTCGGTTACGCATAACTGAGACACCTTACGCGTAGCTGAGATACCTTACACGTAGCCGAGATCTCGGGTAAGTGTGGCTAAGATACCTTTCATGTAGCCGAGATACCTTACGCATAGCCGAGATCTCAGCTACGTGTAGCCAAAGTCGGTTACACGTAGCTAATAATATACTTACACGTGAACTATTATGATTACACTTAAACCTACTAAGTTACGCGAAAATTGTTTATCTTTTGACCTTCATATACAGTCAATTGCGTTTTTATACGGAGATAATAGCTGTTTTAAGGTTATAAATACGAGTTATAAATACGAAGTTAATCGCTAGGCGCGGGTTCGATGCTCCAAGCCGAAATATGCTGCTCCATCGGACCACGAAGAAGACTATACTCCTCCTGCATCCTCCTGCTACCCCCAGCCGCCTCCGCCAGAGGCAACAAGGCCCTTGTCAGGGCCACCCAATGAAAACAAAATATTGAACAAATTATAAAGTTGTTGCATTGACTTGTGAAAATTATTAGTGATAAAAAAGATATATAACGACATAATAAGAAATAATAAACCAAAAGGAAATAGAAAGTTATAAACGATTTTTTTTTCAAAGTCTGATAATAAAAAGAGATATATGGAAAATTAAATATTTTTAAATAATACAAGTATAATTTAAAGCATTTCACTTCTGATTTTTTGTTGAAATTTCAACGAACACAAATTTCTACAGCAATTCCTAGCTTGTAGTACTTAGATAACTCAACACATTTAATTAAAATTGATTTGGCATCTGAAAGAGAGGTGCGACTATTCGTTTATTTAACACTCCGTTGTGTATTTTTAGACAACACTACATTCAACTGCCTGTAATGCGAGGTGCCTGACTTGCTCCATTTAATTTTTTAACATAGATAGATAGATATTTTATTTGACGACAGACTTATGCTTCATTAGAAATGAACAGTATAAAATATAATATATGTACATGTAAATGCCTATATACAGCAGGGTTTGTTCAGTAAAATCACATGCAAATTAACATACGCATGATATGTAAACTTGAAACCAAAAAACATTATATACAAAAGCATGCATAAGGTAATTAAAAATGTGCATCATAACTAATTAAAATACAATTAAACAACATTGTCATGATGTTAATCTTTCCCGCACCAAAAAACATAGAGCAAGTCTGCCAACTAACATCATATACGTTTACATATTTCACAGTCTGTGACGCTGGCTCAACCTTAACCCAGCATTGGATAATCACCGCGCATATATGTTGACAGTTGTGGCAGCTATTTCCTCAGCTCAGTATATTTAGGAAATAGTAAACATATTCTAATGGATCTAACTTAATATTGTATGAATTATGGAAATAGTAAACGAATTCTATTTGATTAAAGTGGAACTGATCCTAACTGCACTATCTTAAAAACTATTAAAAACATACGTTAAAAACAAACGTTCATAAAAAGCTAATTTAGTACTCACATATGAAGCTAAAAATAATGCTTTTGCAGAAAACCTAGAATGAAGGCCAGATATGAGCCCTAAAATAGGCTACATGTCTATGCTATTGGTCCAATATTGGAGTGGTTCCTTCACACGTAAGTCGTAACAAACAATTTAAAAAGTTTAAACACATTAACCTTTTGCTTAATACATTGTAGGCTTATATTCTGTGAAAAAACACAAGATTTGAATCAATACCTTTATTTGAAGACACCGCATTGTCACAAAGTACATATGACACCTCTGATACAATGTATACTATATCAGTGAGTATAATAATCCCTTGCTATTGATAAAAACACATAGCCAGCAGCTACTTGTCAAGTAACCTCTTACATTGCAGATGTTTATCCAGCGGAATAAAACACAAATAGTTAGGGAGCGACCACTAAAACTAGAACACCATGGGGGTGACTTGAAGATGTTTTTTGCCAGATTATTTTTTCACAGTTTGTTTACGGAAAATTATTTTTTTAAGCTTTCTTTGTTCAATTTTTTCATTTGTGATACGCAGTTCATTACAATACCAGATGTAATTGATCCACCCAAGCCAATTATTTGTTATTGCAGCATGAGAGGCGGGTGGGGGGAATTGAAAGTCGTTTTACTTTTTCATTAAACTACCCCCGTCCGGTGTTTAACGGGAGCTTTTTTACATGCCTACACTGTTTCATAAACTATGTAGGCATATATATATTCCTAACTTTGTATACTGAGTAATTAAATGGGAATGTGTTAACAAATGTGACTGTGACGTGCATGTACGTATATAAATGAATAAATTGTAATGATGGGCTATATCGTGAAAACCTATGTGACAAGGTATTAATATGATATACATCAGAGAGTCCCAAGACTGGCCGAGCATGGGGATTGGCCAAAATGACGGAAATTGAGAGATTTGTGCACTTACTTTTCACAGTGCGGGATAAAGTCAAGGCGGGATAGGACAGTATATGAGGACAGACAGAGTGTAGATGGCGTGATAGTTTTCAGATTTTCACTGATGAAGACATCGATAAAAACTTTTTTCACGCTCAAGCACGCTCAAGTGATAAGACATGCTCTTACTGTATTATCAAGGCAAAAATATAATATATTTTTGCCTTGATTTTTTATTGTGTTATTACGTAGGCCTATAGTGATTTGAGAAGTAGGCCTTTAGTAATTCTACTACATTTTCCATCAACCCGTATGGAAATTGGCAAGAGCTATGGATTAATTTTCTATGAAAATCTAATTCCGAAATCCACAAAGTGGCAAAGTGACACAAAATGATGGAAGAGTGCATTTACGGTCAGATTATGGAATTGAGGCCGGGAAAGATTAGACAGTGCGGGCGCCACTCTAAGTGATTAAATACATATTAGATGGTCCACACCCCCTGTGTAAAAGCAGAAGTCTCCATCAAATCAAGCATACCTTGATCACTTAAACAATGTTGAAAGGTGAGAGGTTTGGCCAGGGTATATACATGTATTAAAACAAGTTCCGGAGACCATACAATTGTCTTATGCATTCGGCACTGAGATTTATTTATTTGATTTTCTAAGCTTGGTGATATAATGCATACAAAAACATTACCGAAAAGCAACCTGAAACACTTTATGCCTTTTCAAACCTTAGTAAATCATAGGACCTATATTAGCGCAACCGTTGTTAGGTATGTGTATGCAACGAAGGGCTATTGAAAAGAACAAATGGAACAATTGCTCAATTTAAATGTATTCGAATTACTTTGAATAAAAAAAATTCTCATTGATCATAAAACTGTGCGTAAATTATTTGTTTCTATAATACCAGGACAACTTTTAATACTATTTACAGTGCAATATACAGTAGGTTTTCATAAAATTCGTTATTCGTTATTCGTTAGATTTTGATGTCATGAAATACAGATATCAATTTCCTTTTAGATAGTGACAATATCATTTGACTTGCTACAGTTGTAGGCTACATAACATCCCTAACATGTTCGATGTTATCAATGAAAGTTGTTTGAATTGTTCTCTATGAGGGAACAGCTTCTAAAAAGTAAGAATTATTTACTGACATTATCATTAATATGAAAGTTCCATTTCAAATTTGATGTTTAGATTGTACATCATTCATCTCATCAATTGACTACAACGTTTTTATCGTATTATAATGTCACTTAAAAGACCTTTTGTGCCGAAAAGTGACGTAAAGCAATGATTTACTACTACTACTACCATTTCTGTCAGATATTGCCTTATTTGCCAGATACCAAATCAGGTCAAATTCATGAATACATCTACAGAACACATTTTACAGTGCAATCAATCAGAGCCACTAGCTGACGCTAGTGGAAGGACAGTGGATCTGATGAATGAGAATCGGTCACGGCAGCATACGTGTACTAGAATCTCAGACCAACAGGCTCAACAACAACCTGCAAGGATTTAGCTTATTTCGAAACGTAGTTGAGACCAAATCTGCCTTAAAATGTGCTCTTAAACAGTGATCCCGTCACAACAAACAAGATAAAATAAACCGTAAGTCAATCCTTTTAGCGGTCGCGAAATAATAGTTTAAATAAAATTTGAGGACGATGATTCTATGTGCTATGTAGTTTTTGTAAGCGTATGCCTATTACCTGTTTATTATTGAGTTAATAATACACGGTCATGTGAATTGCACGATGAAAAGCTACCATAAGCTCGATAACACTTTGGCTACGTTCATATTAAGTGATATTTGAACGACTGGTAACAACACATATGTTTAATAACTGATTATACCGCTTATAACTAATTGACCAAGTTTGTTTTATATTATGTTTATAATGTTTTCATTCATTGGAAATTACTATTCTTTTTTAATGTTTTGTTTTAATTTTGGCGATGCAATCACGGTCCTATCTAAAATAGGCCAAATGTCACATTGCTGTTTCCTCGACAAATAGTGTCGCCTCGTGTTTGTTATGGATTGAACCACGAACGCCGGCGAGATGGACGGCGGCTCTTATAAAAGCGCCACTCAATAATTCTTCAGAGACATAAGTGTCTCAAGGTCTGATGTGTGCTGAAGTGTGAGAAAATCAACATCGGTTTGCATTTTCTACCAATCTAAGTCATAATCATCCAATTGGTCGTCGAGTTTGTAATCTCCTCCAATCCCATCTAGAATATCAAGGCCAAACTAAACCAGTCCAAGAACTACATTATTACAAATGCAATAGTTCCCCCCCCCCCACAAGATTAAATAAGTTGATTAGTCTCATCAATTTGTTTTACATCAACAATTCCCTTTCAGTTTTGTTCCACAGAAGATATTACCCAGTTAATTGTGATTATTATATCTCTTTGATCGATTTCACATTTTAGGAGCGCGTATCAGTCTTTTCTGCATTTATCCTGGGGCCCGTTTCAACATCATTCTCGCTCAGATATAGCTCATTTGCATATGAGGATCGTTGAGATTAAACGAGTGGGTCAGAGTTTTTGGTGCGTAATTTTCTGATGTGGATCTATTGGCGAGCGCAGCGAGCCATAAGAGCAGCTGGGGGTTTGTGACTTCTGAGAACACTTGACATGAATTCTGGAGACATAATGGATTTGTTCATACACATGATATTTTTGGCCTGACAAAAAATATACTTTAAAAAATTAGTATCCAGGTAAACCAAATATTAGGCCTACGCAAAGCATTCGAGTCAACAAAGACAAATTCAAACAAAATCATTAGGGGCCTATATCTATTTTTGAAATATAATTCCAAACATTGGAAGGGTGGGCTTGTTTCATTATTATTATAATTGAGGCGAAAGCCAATAACATTATTGTACTGACAAGTACATAATCAAGTACATAATACATGTATATCTTGCATCCATAATATATACTTTAAACTTTATGAAAACAAAATACCCATCACTACATAATAAGGCATGCGGGATTATCGTATAATGCACATTTAGTTCTGTGAAGTAATTTTAGTAATATGCTCTCGTTCCAGTCGACTACTTCACTATGATAAAAATGATATGGTCAGAAATTATTAGAAACAATTATTTGCTAAACAAAACTACATGTATAAATAAGAAAACAATTTAAAAGTGGAAATAATTTTTTTTTGTAATATTTAAATGAGAACCAATTAAATTACTGTATATCTAGCAGGTTCTCACATACGTACCATTTAGACATGTAGGCCTGTGTGTTTGTGTATCTAAGATCTATGCTTAAACTACCCTTTTTACTATAGATTACGATCCAGCTAGCTGCTATGGATACCACCATCACTGACAAAGTAGTTGATGACTCGCATTTGTAGCGCATTATAAGGGATTGTCCAACAAAAACATGCAGTCTGGACCATTGCCCGACCGACGTGCTCAAGAAAACGCTGCAGTGCCAGCTCTAATACCTACTAACTTTATTACTCAACAGTAGCTTTGATCATGGGATATTTCCATTCAAGCTAAGGACGGCTGTTGTGAAGCCGTTGTTGAAGAAAGACAACTTAGACCTTCATGTTTTAAAGAACTACCAGCCTGTTTCTAACATAGCTTTTATCAGTAAAGTGTTGGAAAAGGTTCCTGTGAAACGTCTGACTAACCATCTGGATATAAATAGGCTGCAGGAAGATTACCAGTCTGCCTATAAACTCATGCATAGCACAGATACTGCACTACTCAAGGTGAAGCATGACATTTCTAGTGATTTGGCCAGACACAACCCAGTCCTCTTTGTCATGCTTGTTCTCTCAGCTACATTCGATACAATCGATACAGTCGATCAAAATCAACTTTTGGGTTTATTGCGAGATGAATACGGGATAACTGGAAAAGCTCTGTCCTGGTTCTCTACCTACCTCGAGGACCGAACCCAAAGAGTGCATGTTGAAACAACCACATCAGACCATGTGCCTCTGAAGTGTGGTGTACCACAAGGGTCAGTTCTTGGCCCAGTCATCTTTACACTATACACTGCTTCGATCCAGCTAATAGTTCATAAGCATGGAGTAAAACATCATAAATACGCAGATGATATTCAACTCTATGTGAAATATGATCCAGCAGTATGCTACCAGGTGCAAGAGAGGAAGCAATAAGGAGGCTGGAAGCCTGCATCAAAGAGGTTAGCATTTTGATGGCAATACGAATACTTAAGTTAAATGATTATAAGACATAGATGGTTATTTGCTGCTCCCAGCACCATCTTGAGCAGTATGGCCATTCTACAATCAGCATTGGTGATAGTGCAATCATACCTGTCAGCCATGTCCGTAACCTTGGTTTGCAAATGGACCACCATCTGCCCATGATAAATCAAGTCACTGCTATATTATATGCACGGCGTGTAATTTTCAACTATGCAGGCTGTCGTCGGTCCGCCGCTACCTGACTGTTGATGCCACCAAGAACGCAGTCCAGGCGCTGATTACCTCTCGTTTTGGACTACTGCAACTCATTTTTCCTGAAACTACCAGCATCACAAATAGCACGCCTGTAGCGTATACAGAACACGACTGCAAGACTGGTGACCCGGACTTCCATGGAAAGCATATCACACCGGTGCTAAAAGAACTCCACTGGTTGCCAATAGACAGACGTATTTTGTAAAGGGTTGTGGTGATCACTTACAAAGCTCTTCATGGCTTGGCTCCAGTGTACCTGGCAGAACTGCTAGCACCCCGAGGTTTGAATAATTGCCTGCGGGGAGCCAACACATTAACATTACACCAACCCATAGCCAAAAAAAGAGTTGGTGAAGGAGCCGCAGTTTAAGAAGTTGCTAAAGACACATATGTTCTGATTGTGATTGTACAACGCTCTGATCCACATAGTGGGAGTGGGCGCTATAAAAAAAACTTTATTAAATAAATAAATTATAAAGCACTTTTCTCACAAGCAAGTACATGTATATGGCTATTAGTAAAGCAGATTTATCTATAAAAAACTGTCAAGTGCGTTTACCAGTAAATATTACTGAAGAAAAGCTATGTAAATGTACACATAGCATGTAGCAAATCGTAGCGGTAAGTTTATTTAATATGTTCTTACAAATAATACAATCACAAACCACAAATGGTAAGCACCTATAACATCATTTCACTGATATCAACAGTATTAAGTTTAAATGTGCAAAAGTATTCAGATAAATGGTTGTCAATTCACTGTTTCACAGATATCTAATCGATATACCCATAATTTCCGTTTAGAATTCGCATAATTAATACAGCCATAGTTTTGTTAGCAATAAATTAAATATGATAATATCATTTACCAATAAGATATTGTGATAATGAACTTGGACACTATTTGCAAATACTAATTAACAAACTTTGCAAAAGGCACACTGGGAGTCTTAGATATATGATTCCTAAAATTACTTTTCCAACATTATTGATAAACAAACTTATTTTACTTGGAAGCTTTTAGTCATGCTAGTGGAAAAACAATACGTAACTTTACAGTCGTTTTCCCAAAACTATAAAAGATGCACTTAGCAGGTTATTGCACGGAGCCATTCATTTGTGTTGTTGTGTTATGTTTATTGCGCTATGATTTGCGCGCCGCTTCTTGCACTGCTTCTTATACCCCCAAGTCACTGAGAAATTTGGTTGACTAGAGACTACTTCTGACCAGACAAGCACATTTGAAGTGCAGGTCAGCTTATGATGAGTACATGACGTATGCGGCCGATCCTCACATGAGTGCCTTGTCACCCTCAGGTCATTTCGACTCCCACATGACGACTTGTGAACGGCGGATGCTGGCGACCCACAGAAGTGTAAATCATGACCCGCTGTTTTTTCACAGCCAAAGTGTGCTCAGTATCCCCTGAGTCGCTGGTATCTATCTGTTTACTCAGATGAGCCTCTGCTCAGTCGCGTGAGCCACGGGTGTCTATGCCATGACCACCCCTATGACCATCATTTGCCACAACCCGCATATAACTTTTTTGTACCCCCATGCCACTGAGAAATTGGTTGACCAGAGACTTTCCTGCTGCTGAACTCAGTAACAAGCAAGGTCAAAATTAACTAAATATTCAAAACCATGGTCATAACTAAGTGAAGATGCAAATAAAATACCGATATTCGGATTTGGCTTATATATTATAGATCTACTATTCAGATTGTCGATGTCTAAACAACGCATCAGAGGAGGTTGGAAGGGAGGTCACATGACCACATTTTCGGGTCATATTATCGACGGACTAGTTGCGGAATCATTCACAAACAACTTTAGCAGACTTCTCTTGAGATATTTTGTCTGAAACTTCACTATATTCATCACTAGATTGTTTTATATATAACATAATTACGGACAAGTCTCTAATACCACCTCGGCGGCCGAAACCACACAAGATAATTCCAGCTAACATCTAATGAAAGTAGTTTTAATCGATTTTCCTTTAATATCGCTTACTTGATTCGCATATTATCATCAACCGTCCCGGTCATAAGACCCCTAATGTACCCCATAATCTGGGCATGTGCAGTTGGGGACGAATTATCCTCACATAGATGTCGCTCATGTCTCGCAACTGCAAAGGTTGATGCAAATATAAAGCCGTGAATTATAGTTGTATTTTACCTAAATTCAGGCCCAATATGTCACATATCAACTTATGAATCACATAAATGCAATTACATATTATATTTAATTTAGACAAGGTGATGTTAGATTGGTCATAGCTTATCAGATTAAGTCCAGAGTAAAAATGTCGAAAGGACCGGGCAGCCCCATTCCGGGCTAGCTATCACAAGCAAACAAACAAACAAACACAAAACATCGCTAAATATAGCCAACTTGAGGTTTTCCAAAAAATATATTTTCGAGAGGTAGATAGAGGTTTTTTGGTGCCAATATGACCATTGACATTCCGTCTTTCACCTCAGAGCATTCCGAAAATACTCGAATGTATAGAACAATCATCAAATGCGATTTTCAGCAGGTGTTCGACAGGAATTTGTGCAACCGTGTCCCAATCAAACACATTTTAAACATTGATCGCACTTTGAAAAATAAACCAAATTATAATCAGCACTTAAATGGAATATCATTCTATTATATTATTGTCACATTAAAGTATATTAACTTTAATTTAATGCTACATAGCTTGTAGAAAAGAGGGATACAATCATGCGGAAAAGCACGTGTTTGTTTTCTTTTTGACTTTGTCACGTGATTTCCGGTTTCAACCTTCTCTGACAACGCATCATCTTCAGAGGCGAAGACTGTGATGTAAAAAAGGTCGGGTGAACAAAACGATTGAAAATGCATACACAAAATCAGAGGCGAGCACAGTAAGCACAATGAATTTTTCTAAACTATTGGATATTTCGCCAAAACAAATACAAAACGTAACGTTTTGGCAAATACCGTGTAGAATCAAAAAGTATTCATGATTAGGCATAGTCAATAATAATTGAAATAGCCGCAAAATAGCTGCGTCAAATCTCCTATCAGGAGAAATATATTTATAATGAAATATTTGAAAAACTTGTTAGTTTGCAAACGCTTTTAAGAGTTTCTTTGTTTCTTAGATTTCAAATTTACATACTTTGATTTAAAATAAAGCATAACAGTTCAAATTTTCAGAATGAAATTGATTAAAACACATGACTAGTCACATGAAAGCAAATATAAGTATAAAAAACATATAACGAGTAAAATGAATAGCTGGCCTTCTGAATATCAAGTTTGTTGAATTATCGGGCTGACGGGCCTTCTGACAAGCAAGCAGGCTAATTGGCCTAAGGACTAATGGGCCTTCTGTCTAAAAGGCATACCCCATTTTGATGCAAAGTGTCGCCAGCTTTGAATATAATAAAATACAATGTATTTTGTCTACACAGTAGTGAAGACACAAAACGAGACACACCACTTATTCGTCATGATACAATAATTATTGTGTGGAGCCTCCGTGACTGAGAGGTAGCGAGCCCGGTCTCAGACCGCCAGGGCTAAAATTTCGAATCATTTGTCTGGAGGGCAGTGTCATCGCATTAATCTCACCATGCTTAGCAAGTTTTCCTGACCCAGTTCAGCCTATATGTGCACAGAGGTGGCATAAAACCCCATTCTCTATTCATTCATTCATTCATTCATTCATTCATTCATTCATTCATTCATTCATTCATTCATTCATTCATTCATTCATTCATTCATCCATTCATTCATTCATTTATTTATTTATTTATTCATTTATCCATTCATTCATTCATTCATTCATTCATTCATTCATTCATTCATTCATTCATTCGTCATACCTATCTGAAATAAGGGTCCATGTAGTGGGTAACAGTTTATATGATAACTATGGTACACGGTAACTATGAAAACCTCTACATAATTAGAATATGCCCATATTTTATGAATATTTCATCAAAGTATCTAATGTCATATAGATTTGGTTATCCGAAAATGTGTTAATATTTTGAAAATATGATTCGTATGGATATGAATAAATAGCATGCATGCTACAGGCCTGCAGCTCTACAGGTATGCTTAATTACAAAAAACATATTATTCAGATAAACTGTCATAAGTTATATAATGATGTAGAAAGGCTTACGCAAACGAAAAAGTGGCTGGATGTAGACAATATGATGTGATGACATCAAAATGAAGGATGGGTGCCAGCCCACACACGGGGGAGTATCGGGAGTGGATGACCACCCTCCTGGCACCATCTGGCGACCGTCTACTACTGTAGGATGACCACCTGACAAACTCAGTATCGGGCTGTAAGCGGGTGAGTCGCGTCGCGTACACCGCACTATTAACCTGCTAACGTGGCACCCAACGATGCTGATGGGTGTAGCATTGTGTCCTCAGATGAAATTTCATCAGAACTCGCCGGCATAAGTACATTTCGCTTTTGATCAGCGTCTGGTGACCACCATATCGCCAGTGGCATGGGGTATTACGTCGCATATCATGCTGTGTATTGCGCCGTTCCTTTCGCTACGTCCTAAGAAACGTCTTGTGCGTCGTACTTCGCATATTGCGTGATGTCCTGTGCCGCGTTTTTCATCCTTCTTGTTCTTGTGAAGTTGTTTTGCCATGCTTTTGCGTCACAGCTTGCCTATATATGTTTCCTTTTTGCGCTGCGTCTGTAATTCTGTCCCTGGTCTTGCGTTTAAACGTAGGACTATAGGCTTATATTATCACCCAATGTTTCCCAACATCAGGTTGATATATTCAAACCAAGAAACAACAAACTAATAACAATTAATGTTAATTGTCATTGACATGTAAATAGCACTGATGCGCCGGCAATATAAAATTGTTGGGCAACTTGATATATCAAGTTACGCAAGCAGTGTCATCTTGAAAAATAAAACACTCATCCAAGGCGTGAGCCTTCAGGTGAACACCTAATTCCTTGGACAGGTAACATCGTAACTTTCCCATTCATCATATATGTTTGGTACTAAAATGTATTTAAGCCCGCTTTTATTTATTACTGTATAGCTCCCAAAAAATTCATGAAGGTATGTGAACCTTCGCAATAACAAAGCAATCTTTAGTATCTTTCATTGAACAATTGTCAACCATATATCTAGATTACGTTTTCAGAATAGCGGCTGATCAAAGATACCAGCCGATGGGAAATTTCCCCATTATTAATAAAGTAATCGATATAAATGATAATTCAATATTATTGACAGAAGGTACTAATTGTAAGCCTGGTGTTTGCTGAAATTTGTTCTTAGGCTAAAAGGCTTACATATGTTTGGAATAATATTGGTCTAGGTGGATTCATCGACTACCTAACTTGTTGCATTGCAAAGAAAATTGGCTAACATTGAATACATTTTTTTATAAATCTGACTTGACGCCGGCACGCTACCTTTTACAACTAAAAACAAAAATTAATTGACCAATAAGCGTGTCATTACCACAGTTTTTATATTGATACCAGCCCCTCATCATTAAAAATTAATTAATATGAATCCTTTTTCAAATGACTTTACAGGTGTTCGTTAAAAATACTTCTTGGGCCAATAGGGTTAAATATGTTTCAAAATGTTCTGGGAGTGGTCTAGATGGATTCAACGATCACCAAACTAGTTGAAATGAGGTACTACAAAATAAAATTGAACTAGAATCAACCAATTTACAGACTATACGGTAGGGTACCGCGAATTTGTCAGCGGTCATCTTTGAATAACTGAAAATTCTCAATCAAGGAAGCTTGGCATCATTCAGATTCTGACTCTACGTATACTTCCCCTACCATAATCTGCTATAAGCTGGTTTGGGAGTACATTTGCAAAGTTGACATCGTGGTTGCTTTTAAACTACAATAATATAGAATAAGTCGCTGATGGATTAGGCCTCCGAGCTTGGTTCGCTGGTGATATAGGCGCTATAGAAGTTTATTGATAAGTACAATTCAACATAATCATAACTACTTATAAATCGATGAGTCCATATAATTATGTTATTCACTAAGAGTAGGAGTCTAGAATTCTATCAAATCGAAACATATATAGCCATGAATTTATAGCCAATTACATAGCAATTAGTGGTTTATTTTTTATGACATCATATCTACCCTTTCCCATGACCCAAATGCAGAAAACTTTCAATATGTATTTTTCTTGGTCATATAGACTACTAAGGATTT
Source organism: Flabesymbios commensalis (assembly GCA_964017125.1). NCBI lineage: Eukaryota > Metazoa > Annelida > Polychaeta > Terebellida > Flabelligeridae > Flabesymbios > Flabesymbios commensalis. The sequence continues at coordinate 37,604,338 of OZ024904.1, read as the reverse complement.
CTGGCATGAAACGTTTTCTTGCTATTTTTGTAGGGTTCGGGTATATATGCAACGTGATATAAGCAACGTCGCGCCCGGTTCATAATTGGATGGGTGACCGCCTGGTGACTGCCAGGTGCTGTATACACTCGTGGGGCTCAGAAAACCACGTAAATCAAATGGCTCGTCTGGCTGACCTAGAGTTGGACGTAAAGGAACCTCAATCGACGTGGGCGCAGTTTCCATCCAGCGAGACCCCAGAAAATCCACAATCTGTGAGTACTTGGCACATAAGGCGAATTTGCTTGGAATGAAAATAGCTTGATGCGCCTCGAGGGCAGCTCAGCCGTATAACTCCCAGGAGACTGAGTTGGAATTTGAATGATAACAGGCCTTGTGAAGCTACTCTCGATGTTCAGCGCTCTGAGCAGTCTCCGGCTGGATACATGCGCTATATAAGATTTCATTCATTCATTCATTCATCCTAATACATCTCCAGATTCAATAGCGTCTCAGGTCGCTGTGGTGATGCAACAGAATGAGACGAGTGATCACACTCAGAAGGGTCGCATTGACCCGTGCTAAGCCAGTGGGGATTGAAAGCACAGCCACCACGACCTTGCCACCCTCCCCCACCCCCTCCGATAGCTTGATGGCCAGTCTAGACCATTAGGTCAACTCTAAAACAAAATATGACGTTTGGGGGACGTTTCAGAGAGGGTATATTAGTAGGCCTACGTGATGCACTGGAGAGACATCTTCAGTTTTTGTCACATAAACGTTGAATCTTCAAGTAAAACATTGCCATCGACATGTAAACAGTCTTATATGCCGGCGATCTGAAATTCTGCAGAATAAAGGTTGTTGCATATTATTTCAGGCATATTATATCAATTAACATAGCAGAAAATAAAAAAGTTGGTTGGTTCGAAAAGGGTTAAATTATCAAATTCTTCCAAAATGTCATCATATTAATATACATTATATACAAAGCAAAATAGAGACCTCGGGCATTTATTATTTTTTTATTAAGCTTTCTATAAGTACAAGTACATGTGTGTAAAATATACAACTGTACATACAGAAGCAAGTGGCGACAGGTGACTAGCACCTATACGAGGCCCCTTCCTTAATGTAAAAAAGGCTGTATTTACACTATTAACATGCCTAAACAATTTGACAGATATAGTGTTAAAAACTTATAAAGCTTAAAGGTATGGTCAACTGTCAAAATTCGCGGGACAAGGGTCCCCCAGAATGCAATAGTGCCCGTGGGTAGGCCAAGGCCCTATTCCATAATAATACTAAATATGCGTTTCATACCCAAAGCCTCATTAAGAGCAAAGTTTTCAAATCACAGCAAGTTCATATATACTTGAGCGACATCTATGAGTAACAATTCCATCGAATCTCAAAGCCCTTTGTCCTGGATCTTAGCTGGGCCTTGCTTTGCAAACAAACTGACTGTATTACTGTGGGTATTTCGAAACAGGTTGACCCCACGCTTGTACCGACACCCAGTGAGCATAACACGCTTGTATGACTTTATGCAATGTTGGACCAACGTCGAAGACGTCGGGCCGACATTATATAAATGTTATACAAATGTTTTGTGTTTGCTGAGAAGGAGGACTTTCTCTCAAACATTGTACATTTCTGCAATGTTGGTTCAATGTTGAGCCAGTGTCACAGACGTTGGCTAACATTAAAACAACGTTGGGTGAGTGTTCGTTGGAGTAGTAGCCAGTCTTATAATCAGATTACTTCATAAACCACACTGTACTGTATGCTGAAGGCTTACACGCATGCGAGTTTAGAACCTGACTCTATCTTTAATATGACCTTGAGAACGGTGGTATGTGGTCTGAAAGGTCGGTGCCCAGACACATTGTCAGGGGTGACAAAAAAAACTCCAAACAGAAACCCCGGCGGGATATATTGATTAGTCAGATTTTAATAGAGTCTGCAGTAATATCTATACGGTTTCCCTATAATGGTGTCTGCATCTGCAGACCTGTTAGCACGTGTTTCATCTAGTTTCAAACTGCAGCTCGCTGCTGAGATCCATGATTTCAACTGAGTAAAATGATCAGGGATTCAAAAATTAACTTTAACACAAATCAGGGTGTGATTTGGATTTTATTTTTCCTTGCTCTTGAAAATATTTTAATATGTTAAAATAATAATTAGCAACATGTTTATATCATTAAATTTAATGCAGACCTACCTTAACGTCCACCAATATATGAAATATCTTTGGGTCTAGTCGGATGATGTTAATCAAATTCAAATTAGCACTTACCATATGATAATAGTCATTAAAATCTGGCGTGGTGCGACACTCTAATGCATGCCAGCATCTGTATTATTAGTCTGGTCGCCAAATGGCATATTTGGGTGGAACCTTTTAAATCGGAAAATACAAACTTTTTTTTATTAGTGATGCTTGATATGTCCAGATTGATATTAGCATGATACTGGCACGTTTGAGCATTTTTTAAATATAACTGAAAATCTAAGATGGCTGCAAAAATCATGAAACATCTACATATTGTCATACTTTTGATACTACACACAATAAAAAGATACATGCATTGTTTTTTTATATGTTTCTGTATGCGACGAGTGAATTGACAATATAATTTGTTTATTTAAATAATACAATTTTAAGATTTGGCCACACAAGGAACAAAATTATCAATTTAAAAACAATAATTCAAATACCTGGTTGTGTGTTTGTCTATATTTTCTGCAACTATGATATCCTGGAGTTCACTGTGACTATGCTATGCTGACTAAGACTTATCACGATATTGGGCATGTATTCCAGTAATAGTAGGGGGGCTTAATCAAATAATCGTTCACTTCGTTGCAAAAGTCTGAAATTTTTGTCACAAGCTGACATGACCTGGCTATTTCAGAATCTGCCGACAGACAAGCGATTTTTTCCTCTAGCGGCCATATTGGGCAATTTCAAAATGGCTGCCACTGCAATGCATTACACATGCTAACTTTTTAACTAATCATCACAGAACCACATGTAATACCTCTTTTCCAGGGTATTTGAGGTCGGGGATGACGATAATGACATCAGTTTCCATCAAAACTTGAAATGTCAAGGTCAAATATCAACATCAAGGTCTAAATCGTTTAGATTTCGCCTATTACTGTTTTTCTCATTGGTCGATGTTTAAAAAGCTGATTAAATTCGTATATTTCAGAATCTTAAATATTTCAGAATCTGCAGACAGAGAAGCGATTTTTTCCTCTAGCGGCCATATCGGGCAATTTCAAAATGGCCACCACTGTAATGGATTAGTCATGCTAACTTTTTAACTAATCATCAGAGAACCACATGTAATACCTCTTTTCCGGGGTTTTTGGGGTCGAGGATGACAATTATGACGTCCTTTGGGATCAAAAGTTGAAATGTCAAGGTTAAATAACAACACCAAGGTCAAAATTTGCGTATTATTGTTTTTCTCATAGGTCGGTGTTTAAAAAGCTGACTATATCCGTAGTTTTTAAATATTTTTTTAACTTTGATAATGTTATGGGTCAGAGATCTTAAGTAGCGTGTGTTGTTGGTCAGGTGATGATATAAAATACAAATAAATATGGCTCTCCCTCTCAGTCCACTGTCCAAATACGCCACAGTAGAGAGCCTGAAACTTCCCAATCACTGTAGGCTTACATATGTATTGAATTACAAAATTAATACTCATCTCAAACACCAGTCCTTATTGGCACATTCACCTCCTTGGCCTCAGTGTATCGTATGATATACCCTCGTCATAATAACCCTCCTGTTAATCTGGCATGTTTATGCCAAACAATGAGGATGGTAATGTAGTAAGGCCTTCATATTATAGTCTGAGATAAGAGGAACAGTTTGGATAAAGAACGTTTGTGAAATCCTAACTAAAGAGGAGATTGATAACAACATTATGATAACCTGGTTAGGTTATCATTCTCGGATGAAAGAATAAAGCTCCATCTAACCTCGGGCAGAAATTGACATTTTACTTTTCTTCCCTGACAAATCCTTTCCTGCAATTTCCCTCAAACTTTGGTGACGTCAAGTACGTAATTTCGATAGGCGATCTTCATATTGAAGATAAAGCTCATTTTATCTGTGGCTCTGGATGGGGAGTGGGTGATGTCTGAGGCTGATGTGTTCACCTCTGGCAGAGCCATAACAACGCTGAATGACCACCATATTAGGCGCACTCGCATGATCATCAAGTTTTATTGGTGACCCTCTATCTCCTTCAGCAAGGAGCATACCTATAGTAATACAGACTTATTTGAGGAATGATTTGACAAGCAGTCGAGGGAGGGACGTATGTGTAAGTACTGTCCACTTATTAGCGAGCTGGAAATTCTCATTTGCCGTTTGTGCACTCTCTGAGAGATGGTGATTTTGAACTCAATGTTTTGAATGAATTGTGTCGCTGTTTTTTAGCGTTTGACAACAGCATTTTTTTCCAGATGGTTACCGAACCATCTAAATGATTTAGTGATATTTTCGTTGTTCAACGGTCTATTTATAATTTTTTTTTTGATGGATCAGTCTCATGAACACAGCAATCGGTAGTACAAGCTGGTGGTGGTTGCTTATCAGATCTGTATGACGATACTGATTCTATTGCATTGTACATGCTAGCTGTACCTGATTTTCTGACATTTATTAATGAATTTGAAAGTGTACAAAACCATCTCAACTCATTAGATGTACATCACAAAGAATCTCTATAAGCTCTAGAACGACACTTTGTCATTGACGTCGCAAGTTTCATGAGAGTACTCATAGATCATGCAAGTCCATTCGTGGATGCTGTCCATGTAGTACTTGACACTGTTGATGTAATTGGAGCATGAAGTTACAGTCAAAGAGATTGGATGTGATCTGCATGAAAAGTGTGTGCATGTAATAATCTACCAAGCACAATTACATGGATATAGGAATAATGATGCAAAATTCTACATTTCTTATGTTTATGTCTCACCAGTCCCGACATAATGGAAATATGTCAGATTTTTTTCACCATTACTTGCTGAGCGTGGTATGCTCATGCTCAGTCCATGTTCTCGATATGGCTGATTTAATTCACATCGTACGTTCAGGTCGTGCAGAAACATTTAAAGGAGCCCCTTGGGATGAGACATTTTCAATGTTGTCAATTTTGACAATTTAATTTATATGAAGCTATATAGCCTACTGATCTTAACTGAAAATACGAAAAAGTCAAAAAACAATTTTAAAGCACCGAAAAAGAGTGAAATAGTTGTATTTCCAGGTCGTATATTGCCATGTAAACAAAACAAGTCAGCAATATTCAGCACTGTACCTCACATATTCCCACGTATCAGACGGTAAGATCAGAGCAGTGGCCGCTAACTGGTGTCTTATATTCAGGACACTGGAGGACACACCTGCAGCACTGATTGTCCACCCAACGCTGGGCCGATGCCATCACCATGTGGCCCAATGCTGTGAAAACATTCAATCGTCCTTCAGATATACAAATAGTTTGTTTGGGTTACTTCTGTTTTCATAGAAATGTTGATTAAAAATATTTGTAAAAATCTAAAAACTCTGAAAAAAAATTAAATCTTGATCTGATCATTACAAGACTAAAAACGAAAATTGATATCATCCCAAGGGGCTGCTTTAATGATTGCATATATTACACATGCATCTAGTGCCCTATCTGAAGAGCCAAATCACCCCCTCTGCGAATGATGAGATGAATAAGATCACACTGACCTCCAGACATAGGATTCGAAATTCGGGCCCTGGCGGTCTGAGTCCGAGCACGTTGCCTCTCAATCATAGAGGCTCCAGTTCTCCACACAATACTTACGAGTGATATTTACGAGTGAGCGGGACAGAAAGCTTTGTTTCTCTGAAACCTGAATGCCAGAGCGGGGGACGAACCTGCGATCTCCCGACTTTTCAAGCAGACCGCTTTATAACCACTGCATCAGCCCCCCTGCATAGATTTTCAGATACATTACATGACCAGATTTAATTGCACTCTAGACAAACCTGGGTCTCTCAACATGAAGCGCTTTGTTTCTGTGTGCTTATACATGTTATATGTATAGTAAGAGTTGTATTGTTTCATCTGTTAAAGAAGCAAGATAGCAGCACATAGACCTCACGCTCCCTTGAGAACATACCTTACACATGCAGCTCTGTTCCTATATATGGAAGCAGGCAATCATGCCATCAGGTGGTACCAGACTTTTCCAATTAGGGATAGGAATGTGATGGAAACAGGTGGTTGTCATTCAGGACGAAACTAGCTGATGCTAGTAAGTCGGGTTTACGGGGCGCCTCCATAATCATGCAAGTGTGAGGGAGGTTGTGTGAATAACGAAACTGCTGACCAGTAACTAAACACATGATTGCCATAAAAACATCTCCATTTTTATTTGGTCATGAAATATTCTCAGTTTTTCATTTGTCTTTATTATTTCGTATTATCCCATGACATACGTTTTATACAGACAGTTCAATTTTCAGCAGGTACTACAAATTATCTATTCTTTTTGTTATTGCATTGCCTTTGTCAATCGTCCATGAAAAAAAACTTGAATTTAGTGGCTTTTTTATCATGTACTTTGTGATACTTTATTTGGTTATTTGGAAAGGCCTAATAATAATGACAGTATTAGTCATTGCTGCCATTGAAGGCATGTGTATATTCTTGTTGCACTGGTTTGCAATTCGTGTGCAGAGCTGACAGAATTAATTTTAGATGTGCAAAAGTATTCAGATATATGGTTGTGGGGTCAATTAAAAATCATCCATTCTTACTCTTTTAGTATTACGTATAAATGTAATGATGCGACATGTTTCTTAAAGTTTTGGATTTTCTTTTACTGCGTTAACGTGTTTATCACCCTTGAAGACCATTTGTAAAATTATTCTTATGGCGAAATAGACTAATAATTGATATTCAGAACTAAAACAATGAAAGACCTATGTCAGAAAAAAATTAAAACCGTGAAGTTTTGGAGCGCTTTAAAATTTGCGGAGAACAAGAATAATTTTAATTTTTCACACTTATATCGCCATATGACCTCGATTTGGTCATGTAAGATTGAAAATGACATCATAATTGTGATCCTTTGTCTCAAATACCTCAAAATAAAGGTATTACAAGCTATTCTTTGATTTTTAGTTAAAAAGTTATCTTGCGCAAGGTTTTTAGTGGCGGCCATTTTGAATCGTCCAATATGGCCGCCAGGTGGCACATTTCACTTGTCTGTCGGAGGATTCTGAAATGTCTAGGTCATGTCAGCCTGTGACAAAAAACTCAGAATTTTGCAATGAAGTGAGCGATTCGACCATTTTTTTAGGTTAAGCTCCCCTACTAGTAAACAGCATATACAAACCCTATATGAACCCTGAAATTATTACTACTATAAGTGTTTTTGATGACTTAGTATTGGTGAGGCACTCTAGAAGTTGACGGTGTAGCAACTCTAGGGGAAATCCGTGATTTGCATAAATCCAAAAGGGCCGCCACTGAAACTAGGTCAAATCGAAACATATACATACATTTTGATGTTTTTACACTAGAAAGATAATCTTGAGTTCTATGGATTGGTATTTACACATAGAAAGTTATAAATGGTTGAGATATACACTATCGCATCCGTGATTAGTATAAATCCAAAATAAATCCGCCACTGAAACTAAGTCAAATTGTAAAATATCGATAACTTTTTATAGAATTACACTTGAAAGATGGTCTTGAGCACTATGATTAGGTATATACACATATAATGCTATAAATGTGTTGAAGTATACTTTATCGCATATGTGATTTGCATAAATCTAAAATGACCGCCATTAAAACCAGGTCAATTCGAAACATATATGAAAAAAATCGTGTTATAATTACACTAGAAGGATGATTTTGAGCTCAATGGATATATATTTACACATGAAATGCCATTAAGGTGCTCGCATATACTTTACCACTTTAGTAATTTTCATAAATCAAAAATGGCCGTCACTTAAACTAGGTCAAATTGATGTATAATTACACTAAGAGATGATCTTAAGCTCTACCGTACGGAAAGGCATTTGCACATAGAATGCGATAAATTGTATCTTGCTAGGCAATCCCAGTCCAATATGGCTACCTTTTTGACTCTAGCAAAATACATGTAGATGGTCGACAATAACTTCCAAGAAAATGGTGCTAAATATCCAATGTTGGCTATTTAGATATAGCTTCCACATACAGTATCTTGTTGAAGTTTGTGACCAGACATATGTAGTATACACAATAACTTGTTGAAGGCTATTGAAATATATTTTACAAATGTGCTATCGACTTTATGTTAGTATCCAATTATAATATGGATGACATTTGACCGTAGTTCATTAGTCATATCATCTGAAAATATTCACTATAAATGTCCTGCTGGTGTACATACAACAATGTTGAATATGAAAATATATTGGTCGAGGTATGCATAAAATTTCGTGTAATGTTAGATGTTTTATTGCCATAATTAGTAGTTATTTGTGACTTTTTTGTCATAAAAATACAGGTTTAGTTGCATTGACAATGATTCGAATCTCGTAAATTATACTTTCACTAAAACATGTGAGTGTGTTAGTGAAAACCTTCTGACTCTCACTGCTCAGTGAAGCTTCGAAAGGTCGAAAGTACAATATTTATTTGACGATATCACATTGTGTGGAACAAAGTGGCGGCAGAGCAGTTTGGAGAAAAAATATGTAACACGCTATCGTAAATATAAAGGTATCAATGGCATCAACCTTTGAACAGGTTGTATGTTGGGCTCGATCTAATCCTCCAGCGTGTACAAGCGTGCTTCTCATGTCTTCGAACCGATGTTTTATCCTGATGGCGGTAGGAGGAAAGCTCGATGCTGCTGATCGATATCTGATCGTGCATAAGCTTCAAGATCATAATTATCTCAATCCTCTCACTGACCCATCCCTGCAGCTGGTAAACATAATAAATAGGAAGTTAGCAGATAACAAAATATGTTGCTGACGCGGCGAAAATTGGTGATGAGATAACAAAAACCTTTATCAACTCTCAAAGGCATTCATCAACTAATGATAAGGAAAATTAAGAACATTTATTGGGTATGAGATTTATGCAGGACCCTCTTCTTCACTTGTATTTTTTTTTATTAACAAAGGGAATAAGGCAAACACTATGAAAAAAACTGATAATCATATGAGCAGAGATCTGGTCTCAAATGAAGTGATCGTAGGTGCAGGTCAATTGAGTTATCACATCTTCTGACATGGCACCGACTTTAGATCTCTGCAATAGCCTAAAGTATGGTATCCAGATTGAACACTTCTATAGGATTACAATAAAAAAAATCGATATGACAATGTGTTCTGCTAAAGACCATGAGCTATCCCGCAGAGACGGAGATGCCATTGCCAAAATCACAATCACGTCTCTTCCAATAAAGATATTATCACAGAAGCGAATCTGACTGTATGAGCCAACTCTATATGATTTATACTAAAAAGGGTAATTCAACGCTTGTAAAGTCATTGCCTCCCACTGATAAATACTTGTTCCTACACATGGTTCAAGCACGCTATCAATCATTATTACATGTTGGTTGAGATTTGTTGGTTGAGATTTGCTCAACAAAGTCCTATATCCAGTAGTGATAGCCAGTGGACCACCAGCACCTCCTGACTTGCAAGCTGCCAGTGCAGGGCTGCTGGAAAGACTTATGCACACACATATTGTAATTGAGTGACAATAAGTAGGTCCTGTAAACCCTACTGTCAGTGCTAAGGTTTCTCAGATCAGTGCCATAAACCATTGACAGCTAAACATTGGGACAGTGCTACAATCCATGATGGCCACAAAAAGGAAAATTTTCACCTTTTCTCCTTGCATATTATAGATAACGACGCAAACCGACGTATAACATCGCTTATTATACAAGATGAATGATTTGTAATGTCCTGTCAGATATACCTATTGAGATGATAACGCATATTGTTCTCGATTTGAAGCTGCCCACAAGTTTCATTACCTTCAAAGCATTAGACGAATGTCTAAGATTAAAATCTACATTATGATTGACTTTTTCACTAGTCAAATTGCTTCACATGTTAAATGTTACACGATGATAAAATGATGTACTGGTCACCATGAAATAAAAGTTAGAACTAATTGAGCTTATTGACAAAGGGAATGCCACCATCATAAAATGATTTACTAGTCAATGTTTTTTTTGCATAGTAGAACAAATTATGTAAATAATGAAGAACCACAGCATGCGAAAGTTGTTACTATGGAAACTTTAAAAAAGGTGAGTATATGAATATTTGTATTTCTGTTCGATATTGTCAAAGTGGTCGACCCAGATCTTAGGCATATTATCGGTCGGTCAGCCAATAATATGCCTAAGATCTGTGTCAACTACTTAATAGTACATGCGCTGGCGATTAGTTCAATATGGTGTGATGGTAACACATATCATGTGAAATTGTCTTTCTGTTACATTCTGGACTTCAAATTGGAAATAATATGGTATTCAACATGGAGAAAATCTATGGTCGGCTGCTTGTCATCTACACTGGAAATTTTGTTTGGATATGAACTAGCACCAATATCACCTTCACATGTTTCTTGAGAAAGGGAAACAAATCAGCCATAGTCACCACGCTTGCTATTTCGGTGCTGAGTTGAAGGAAGTTGATGCTGAAGTCATTGATGGCAGTATGCTACTGTACCACGTCATCTGGCCCATATCAGGAACAGTGAATACATTCTGTAAAAACTACACGAAGCTACTTGTGAGACCACATGCCATATATGTGGTGTTTTATCAATATCCAGAGGCTAATAAAATCAATAAATCTTACGAAAGACAACGGCGAGCTGACCGTACAGTATTACCCAATTTTAAGCTCTCAATGGGAACAACATAACTTAAACGATGCCATCCTAACGAAATATTCTAACAAGAGAAAAATAATAAAACATATCTGCAACTCTCTTATTGCTTGGATATGAAACAGATGTATCAATCATCAGGTATGTGAAACAGTATTTTCCAATTTGAAGCTCATAATAGAAACAGCATTAGGGCATACTTAAACGGAAGGCCATCCTAAAGAATTCTTCCAACAAAAGAAAAATTATAAAACACATCTGCAACTCTGAACATCATCATTCAATCTCTCTGATTGTTTGGACATGAAGAAGCAAATGCATCAATCACCAGGTGTGTGAAACTGATGCTGGAACAATATGTTAAACGAATCGTAGCGTTGTGCTATGACACAGACGTGTTCCTATTACTGGTATAATTTTACTGAAAATAGCAGCTGGATAACAACACCAAGCTGCTGATTAAAATGCTCTCAGATGGGAATATTGGCATTGGAGCAACTACAAACACATTGGGAGATAAATGCAGCCCGATACTTACTTGCCTTACACGCCTCATCTGTGATACGACATTGTTCCCATATGGAAAAGAAAGATAACGGCATTATCGGTCTTGTAGAAACACAACTACCTTGGCTTGGAGGTATTTGGTGATATGGGAATGACTGGAGATCAAATAAAATCAACTGGGATCCGATTCTTTCAATTTGTGTATGGATCTAAGTCGTTGACAACAATGAACGAGTTGCGTGTTAGCAATGAAAAACGCCCTAAGATCTGCTTCAAACAATTTTCAGGATGTGTGCAGATGAAATTAAACCCCTGGAAGTAGACATTTCAGCCGTTTCAATGCCTCATTATGGAGGCGTATATATTGCACCAAGGGATATCATGAAAGTTGTTATCGCGTGCAACTGCAGTGCCACAAATTATTGCACAAAGAACTGTTGCAGCTGTAAATCTGCCACCTTATCTTGTACGCCATTCTGTCACTGTGATGCTCAACACGGCAAGTGTTACAACGAGAATACCAAACATGATGGTGACGAACAAGATGTAGATGACAGTGATGATGAGCTTTAATTCACAATGTACATATATATATATCTACCTTAGTTATTAAAAACACTAGATAAAAAATATTTCGTCAGACAAGAATGTATTTTCAGATATCAACACACATGTAACCATCCATCAGTGGGAATAGCATACTGGTTATGTATAATTTCCGCCAAACCTGTGTTCACTTACTATTGGTATTACATCCCCCAGAGGTGAAGCGTGATGAAGAGACAATTGTATTCATCTTTCTATCCTATCCACTCGCGAAAGTATGAGAGCGAAAGTATGAGAATAAGTAGATTTTTGCGTATTTTTGGCGGCCATTTTGGATTTTCAGGGATATTTAAAATTGCTCAAAGGTGCAATTCTGGCATGCTTGCCAATATCAATGTAAGCATATCAAGCATCAATAATCCGAAAAATAGTTTGCATTTTCCAATTTGCACGATTCCACCCTCGGCGAACTGACTTTATTACATGACACAGATTATACATTGCGCAAATAGGATATTTTCTCAAAAGATATGAACATTAGTAAGACATTGCTCGTTCCAGAAATACTGACTTGCCAATCTACGTCCGCCTAAAAAATGTAGGTTCCCAGATGACCCTCTCTTGAATCCGACTGTTCTTCTATTCTTGTTAAGATCCTATTTCATTAACGATGGCAACAGGGGCACTTTTGATAGCTGACTTATGATGAGGAGGGCAGTAAGTGCGGGCCTGCCATGCTCAAATCATGTCGAGGTCCGTTTTGGGCAGGATTCTATGCATCGCAGACTATGGGATGAGCAGATTGGCAAAATATATATTTGCAAATTACAGCATTATTTTCATTCGTGATATCAAATCACGGGGATTCATGACTTGAAGCAAAGATATCTAATATTCGCTGGAATAAAAATGGAATTGCCTATCTGTTTGAAATGATCCTACCGCATTCATGATAGTTGAATATACAATTGATGCTTAAGAAATACCGTTCTCCAATTTTAATCTCCCGCTAGGTAAATATGCCCTTATTTATTCAAGAGTAGCATAGCATCTCTTTGGCCAACGATGTTATGCGGATGGCCTCCTTGGTTAGAGCTAGTATGATTAGTTGAGATAGCTTTAAGGCGGATGATGATAATGAGGAAGATTAGTGCTCCGTGTTATGCGTCCTGATCATCACTTAACCCTTTGCCTGCTGATCACGACAATGTTTCGTTTTTAATCCGTTTTATTAGCCGATTAAATCACAGTTATTGTGAGTAAAAGGACTGCTTAAACATCAAGATTTGTAAATGTTTGGTCTGAAATCAAACAAATATGAGTAATTTTCAACCACTTGAGGTTGTGGATAGCGTAGCGAGACACAACCTCAAGTGGTTGAAAATTTAAAGTTGCATAACTGTTTTTCTTAATTTATTCTAGAGATTAAATCATAACAAATGTTTTTTTATTTTTTTTATTTTACTCTTCTGGTTATTGAGTTATTAATTTTCGTTTTTAATTCCGTACTGAAGTAGTGTATCCCACGGATCATGTTTTTATTTTTTTCAGAATTTTAATATTTTTACAATTTTTTTTAATCAATATCTCTATGAAACCAGAAGTAACCCAAACAAACAATGTGTATACCTGAAGGACGATTGCATGTTTTCACAGCATTGGACCACATGCTCATGGCATCGGCCCAGCGCTGGGTAGACAATCAGTGCTGCAGCTGTGTCCTCCCGTGTCCTGACTATAAGACACCAATTAGCGGCGACTGCTCTGATCTTACCGTCTGATACGTGGGAATATGTGATGTAAAGTGCTGAATATTGCTGACTTGTTTTGCTTACATGGCAATATACGACCTGGAAATACAACTATTTCACTCTTTTTCTGTGCTTTAAGATTGCTTTTTGACTTTTTCGTATTTTCAGTTAAGATCAGTAGGCTATATAGCTTCATATAAATTAAATTTTCAAAATTGACAACATTGAAAATGTTTAATCCCAAGGGGTCCCTTTAAGTTTTTAAGTTTCACAATTTGTCAACAATGCTTCCCCACCATAACAAACCTGATCACAGCGGAGTGAGACACACTGTCTGTATAATCAGGACATTAAAAGTACCAAGTGTCAGATAACGGGCATCATTGAAAAAGAATGGAACACGTTCAAACTTATTCTTATTTTGGAAGTGATGATAGGTACATTGCACAGTACACAGTTTATTTTGTCATGTCATTTAGGCATATCTATGATTTGTTGTTTTGTGCGATATGGGTGAGACATGTATGTAATGTCATGTTTAATTTCGCACCCTGTGTTGAGAATGTCAGTATCTTTAAAAATAGGACTATCCTCTTTGTATAGTTCTTTTAAGTGTGGGTTAGCATCCGAGCCTTTGGCCCGCCACTGATCGAGCTGCTTTCACTCAAGCTGCTCTCACCTGACCTGTCTAAATTGGCGCCTAAAAACAGTGGGAGTTGAACGTAAACCATATTTTTCACTATTTTGATTTTGCGTGATTTTCTTGAAGAACATAAATTTGCAGTTATTTATTCGATACCTCTCGGGCATTTAAAAATATAGTGACAATGCTATTCGAAAATATCAGACTATTTGATTTCATTGTTGGTCATCACCTGCAGTGATATAAATTGCGAAATGCGGTAATATAAAATATTGTAAGAAAAGCAGCCTTCACTGTACCGGTAGCTGAGTTCCCAGCAAGCAAGAGACATTCATCCATTGATGGGTCAATGTTGGACCAGCGTCTTAGAAGCTGGACCAACATTGAACCATCAATGGGTTGGTGACTCGTGCTTGCTGGGTTATTATAGGGGCTGACCGGAGCTGACCTAGTCTTGGGTTGGTTTGGGTGGGCTTGGCATGAGTCCGAAACGAGGCATTGATTGATCGGATGTCAGACTAATTCGGGCCCATAGTATACGGCTCTGGCCCAACGTTAGGCCAATGCGGCTCAACGTCTCGTGGTTGTTATTAAGGGGTTTGATGTTGGTCTAATGTAACATTATATTGGCCCATAAATAATAATACATGTAACCACTATTACGTACATATTGTACACAGACGGACCGATTTACCACACCATATAACTTGATGGTGTATCACGTTGTGATCTAATACAGCTACATTTACATCGATTTTGTGCATTCATCAAGCCTTTAAAAATATATGAATGATTGTTTTGGACATTTTAGGTTATTTCTGTCGAAATAAACAAAACAGTTATGCAGCTTTAAACAATTCCACTTAGCAGGATAAGGGTTGAGATAGCGTGGATCTACATCGTGGGTACAAATTATGCCGAGCTCATCATTATAATAATGAAAGCGACAACCGATCCCACGAAAACAGCGCTAAAATCGAATAAAATCTATAGATTGAAAACAAGTAACTAAAATCAATCAAAAATGCGGCAATGTATCAAACCAACATTGAGCTAACGATCGTGTTAGATACATTTAGGGTTGGATATACTCAAATAAGAAAGAGGTGTGATCCTGTAATTCTGTGAAACGTAGTGACGTCACCGGAAACCGTTTTCAATGGGAACTCGGTGAAAACAAAGTTATATAAGACCCCCTCCTCCATACTTTATTGTATCTGCTAGCTCGGTGACAACAATGGAGGTCAAGGCTATTGAGTTTCACAGAGGTTAACCATTACACCAAGTCAGCAGGTCGGCAGGTCAAAAAAACGAGAACAACGGCCGAACTTAATTAGAAATCGATAAATAAAGGTGACATGGATGCATACCGTCAGTCACCTTGGTAATGGCGTCAATGGCGCAGTGGTTTTGAAGTGACACCTTGGGTTCATTTTCACTCCTGATGGACTACCATAGCTGAGCATGCAAGCGAGAAAATGATTCATCTGTGCAAGTTGGTGGCATTTCAGAACAAAAATATAGACTTTTTGTGAAGCGTGATTTCCAAAATATCATGTTCCAATCATAAGGCGTGTGGTTTCTCCTGTCTTGTATATTAGATCTACTTATTGGTCATGAAAACGGATATTATTAATCTCATTGTCTTCGGATTTTAATTTAGACCAGGCTCACACAAGTCTACTCTAAATTTGTTCGTTCGTTACTGTAGATCTGGTAATATTCGCTAAGTTTTAATTCTCGCGAATTTGGCGAGGAGGGCAAATTCGTGAATTCAAGAATCTCGCCAAAAAGAAAAATGAAAATTTGCGACTTCTCAACTTCGTGCAAAGACACAGAATGCGAAATATTTAAACACGTGTTTATTTGTTTGTTTAGTTATTTGGTTATTTGTTTAGTTATTTGGTTATTTGTTTGCGAATTTGTTTTTGTTCGTTAGTTCGTTCGTTCGTTCGTTCGTTCGTTCGTTCGTTCGTTTGTTTGTTCGTTTGTTCGTCTGTTTGTTTGTTTGTTTGTTTGTTTGTTTGTTTGTTTGTTTGTTTGTTTGTTTGTTTGTTTGTTTGTTTGTTTGTTTGTTTGTTTGTTTGTTTGTTTGTTTGTTTGTTTGTTTGTTCACTCGGTCGTTTACTCTAATGCATATAGGCAGACGTCAGCACAACATAATTCCTATATCCCAGACAAGATACATATGCCCAGTGTATTTTTCTCGAGTGAGGAGTGATAATTGATGGTTGGTATCCACGCGGCTCTGGGGATCGCCTAAAGATAAGACGTCTGATATATGGCAGCCAGACGATGGTTCCCTAAGGGAGGCACTGCCATACAATCTTGAAGACAGTCTCTTTGTTTTATGATCCGAGAAGCCTCGCAGTATTGTGGGGAAAAGCCAATCGACTGCTATTAATTAAATCATCAGGTCATGTTTATATCTAGAAATAAAGTAGTCATTTATTATTAAATATGAGTTACTAATATTTGAAAAAAATACTTTTTGAAGCTAGAACAGGTACGTGAAATCAATGTAAGTTTTTAACTGATTCCTTTACTTTTCACTTACAAACTACAGACTGCCTTCAAATAAAACATGTTATTTGCATGATAGGGACTTTAGTTATTGCATTCAATCAAAACAGGTTATCTACCTATAATCATGTGCTGAACATACTGCGTGTATGCTATTATCGATGAATACTCTATTCTAAAGGAATTTAGACGTTTTTAAAGAGGTAGTTCATGTTCTATGAAATATAGTCACAAACACAGATTTATAATATTATATCCATCAGCCGATGAATCAATATGTGCTCTTCCCACTTTATTCTGCATCCAATGAGATCTATTCTCAGATTCTAGCAGCATTGACGCAATTCTGTTTCAAACGGTTACATGTCTAAGATTACGTTTTATATATGATTGACTATTTCACTAGTCAAATTGCTTCACATGTTAAAAAGTTACACGATGATAAAATGATGAACTGGTCACCAGGAATTAAAAGTTAGAGCTAATTGAGCTTATTGACAAAGGGAATGCCACCATCATAAAATGATTTACTATTCAATGTTTTATTTTTGCATAGAAGAGCAAATTATGTAATTAATGAAGAACCACAGCATGCTAAAGTTGTTACTATGGAAACATAAAAAAAGGTGAGTATATGAATATTTGTATTTCTGTTCGATATTCTCAAAATGATCGACCCAGATCTTAGGCATATTATCGATCGGTCAGCCAATAATATGCCTAAGTTCTGGGTCAACTACTTAATAGTACATGCGCTGGCGATTAGTTCAATATGGTGTGATGGTAACACATATCATGTGAAATTGTCCTTCTGTTACAGTCTGGACTTCAAATTGGAAATAATAAGGTATTCAACATGGAGAAAATCTATGGTCGGTTGCTTGTCATCTGCACTGGACATTTTGTTTGGATCTGAACTAGCACCAATACCACTTTCACATGTTTCTTGAGAAAGGGAAACAAATCAGCCAAAGTCACCAAGCTTGCTTTTTCGGTGCTGAGTTGAAGGAAGTTGATACTGAAGTCATTGATGACAGTATGCTACTGTACCACGCCATCTGGCCCATATCAGGAACAGTGAATACACTCTGTAAAAACTACAAGAAGCTACCTGTGAGACCACATGCCTTATGTGTGGTGGTTTATCGATATGCAGAGGCCAATAAAATCACTTAATCTTATGAAAGATAAAGGCGAGCTGGTCGTACAGTATTACCCAATTTCAAGCTCTCGATGGGAACAACATTACTTAAACGATGCCATCCTAACGAAATATTCCAACAAGAGAAAAATAATAAAACACATCTGCAACTCTTATTGCTTAGACATGAAAAAGCAGATGTTTCAATCATCAGGTATGTGAAACAGTATTTCCCATTTGAAGCTCATAATAGAAACAGCATTACTTAAACGGAAGGCAATCCTAAATAATTCTTCCAACAAAAGAACAATTATAAAACACATCTGCAACTCTTAACGTCATCATTCAATCTCTCTGATTGTTCGGACATGAAGAAGAAAATGCATCAATCACCAGGCGTGTGAAACTGATGCTGGGACAAGGTCTTAAACGAGTCGTAGCATTGTGCTATGACACAGACGTGTTTCTATTACTGGTACAATTTTACTGGATAACAACACCAAGCTGATGATGAAAATACTCTCAGATTGGAAGTCAATATTGGCATTGGAGCAACTGCAAAGAAATTGGGATATATATGCAGCCCGATACTTACTTGCCTTACACGCCTCATCTGGCTGTGATACGGCCTTCCTTCCATATGGAAAAGAAAGATAACGGCGTTATCGGTGTTTAGAAGCACAACAACCTTGGCTTGGAGGTATTTGGTGATATGGGAACGACTGGAGATCAAATCAAATCAACTGGAATCCGATTCTTCTAATTTGTATATGAATCTAAGTCGTTGACAACAATGAACGAGTTGCGGTATAAGTTGCTTGTTAGCAATGAAAAACGCCCTAAGATCTGCTTCAAACAATTATCAGGTTGTGTGCAGATGAAATTTAACCCCTTAAAGTATTTATATCAAACTTTGGCTGGAAAGTCGAAGCCGTTTCAATACCTCACTATGAAGTCGTAGATATTGCACCAAAGAATATCCTGAAAGTTATTGCATGCAACTGCAGTGCCACAAATGCTTGCTCAAAGAACAGTTGCAGTTGTAGATCTGCCACCTTATCTTGTACGTCATACTGTCACTGTGATGCTCAACACGGCAAGTGTTACAACGAGAATACCAAACATGATGGTGACGATCAAGATGTAGATGACAGTGATGATGAACTTTAATTCACAATTTACATATATATATATATATATATATATACCTTAGTTATTAAAAACACTAGATTATAAATATTTCCTCAGACAAGGATGTTTTTTCAGATATCAACACACATGTAACCATCCATCAGTGGGAATAGCTTACTGGTTATGTATAATTTCCACCAAACCTGTTTTTACTTGCATATGTTGCCTAAACATTGACTTTTTCTATTATTAGTAAACATAATACTATTGGTATTACATCCCCCAGATGTGAAGCGTGATAAAAAAACAATTGTATTCATCTTTCTATTCTATTCACTCGCGAAATTATGAGAATAAGTAGATTTTTTTTATTATTTTTGGCGGCCATTTTGGATTTTTAGGGATATTAAAATTGCTCAAAGGTATTTTCCTATTTGCACGGTTCCACCCTCGGCGACCTGACTATATTACATGACACAGATTATACATTGCGCAAATAGGATTTTTCTCAAAAGATATGAACATTAGTAAGACATTGCTCGTTCCAGAAATACTGACTTGCCAATCTACTGCCGCTTAAAAAATGTAGATTCCCAGATGACCCTCTCTTGAACCCGACTGCTCTTGTATTCTTGTTGAGATCCTATTCAATTAACGATGGCAACAGGGACACTTTTGATAGCTGACTCACGATGAGGAGGGCAGTAAGTGCGGTCCTGTCATGCTCAAATCATGTCGAGGTCCGTTTTGGGCAGGATTCTATGCATCGCAGACTATGGGATGAGCAGATTGGCAAAATAAATATTTGCAAATTACAGCATTATTTTCATTAGTGATATCAAATCACAAGGATTCCTGACTTGAAGCAAAGATATCTAATATTCGCTGGGATAAAAATGGAATTGCATATCCGTTTGAAATGAGCCCACCGCATTCATGATAGTTGAATATACAATTGATGCTTACGAAATACCGTTCTCGAATTTTAATCTCCTGCTAGTTAAATATGCCCTCATTTATTCAAGGGTAGCATAGCACCTCTTTGTCCAACGATGTTATGCGGATGGCCTCCTTGGTTAGAACTAATATGATTAGTTGAGATAGCTTTAGGGCGGATGATGATAATGAGGAAGATTAGTGCTCCGTGTTATGCGTCCTGATCATCACTTAACCCTTTGCCTGCTGATCACGACAATATTTCGTTTTTAATCCGTTTTATTAGCCGATTAAATCACAGTTATTGCGAATGAAAGAACTGCTTAAACATTGTAAATGTTTGGTCTGAAATTAAACAAATATGAGTAATTTTCAACCACTTGAGGTTGTGGATCGCGGTAGCGAGACACAACCTCAAGTGGTTGAAAATTTAAAGTTGCATAACTGTTTTTCTTAATTTATTCTAGAGATTAAATCATGTTTTTTTTTTCTTTTACTCTTCTGGTTATTGAGTTATTAATTTTCGTTTTTATTTCCGTGCTGAAGCAGTGTATCCCACGGATCATGTTTTAATTTTTTTTCGGAATTTTTATATTTTTACAAATATTTTTAATGAACATTTCTATGGAATCAGAAGTAACCCAAACCGCCTATTTGTATACCTGAAGGACGATTGAATGTTTTCACAGCATTGGGCCACATGCTCATGGCATCGGCCCAGCGTTGGGTAGACAATCAGTGCTGAGATGTGTCCTCCCGTGTCCTGACTATAAGACACCGATTAGCGGCGACTGCTCTGATACGTCTGATACGTGGGAATATGTGATGTAAAGTGCTGAATATCGTTGACTTGTTTTGTTTACATGGCAATATACGACCTGGAAATACAACTATTTCACTCTTTTTCTGTGCTTTAAAATTGTCTTTTGACTTTTTCGTATTTTCAGTTAAGATCAGTAGGCTATATAGCTTCATATAAATTAAATTTTCAAAATTGACAACATTGAAAATGTTTAATCCCAAGGGGTCCCTTTGGGCTTTTAAGTTTCACAATTTGTCAACAATGCTTCCCCAACATAACAAACCTGATCACAGCGGAGTGAGACACACTGTCTGTATAATCAGGACATTAAAAGTACCAAGTGTCAGATAACGGGCATCATTGAAAAAGAATGAACACGTTCAAACTTATTCTTATTTTGGAAGTGATGATAGGTACATTGCACAGTACACAGTTTATTTTGTCATGTCATTTAGGCATATCTATGATTTGTTGTTTTGTGCGATATGGGTGAGACATGTATGTAATGTCATGTTTAATTTCGCACCCTGTGTGGAGAATGTCAGTATCTTTAAAAATAGGACTATCCTCTTTGAAAAGTTCTTTTAAATGTTGGTCAGCATCCGAGCCTTTGGCCCGCCACTGATCGAGCTGCGCTCACTCAGTTGCTCTCACCTGACCTGTCTAAATTGGCGCCTAAAAACAGTGGGAGTTGAACGTCAACCATATTTTTCACTATTTTGATTTTGCGTGATTTTCTTGAAGAACATAAATTTGCAGTTATTTATTCGATACCTCTCGGGCATTTAAAAATATAGTGACAATGCTATTCGAAAATATCAGACTATTTGATTTCATCGTCGCTCATCACCTGCAGTGATATAAATTGCGAAATGCGGTAAAATAAAGCCTTCACTGTACCGGTAGCTGAGTTCCCAGCAAGCAAGAGACATTCATCCATTGATGTGTCAACATTGAACCATCAATGGGTTGGTGACTCGTGCTTGCTGGGTTATTATAGGGGCTGACCGGGCTGACCTAGTCTTGGGACACCAACCGTTGGTTTGGGTGGGCTTGGCATGAGTCCCCCACACGAGGCATTGATTGACTAATTCGGGCCCATCGTATACGGCTCTGGCCCAACGTTAGACCAATGCGGCTCAACGTTTCGTGGTTGTTATTAAGGGGTTTGATGTTGGTCTAATGTAACATTATATTGGCCCATAAATAATAATACATGTAACCACTATTACGTACACATTGTACACAGACGGACCGATTTACCACACCATATAACTTGATGGTGTATTGCGTTGTGATCTAATCCAGCTACATTTACATCGATTTTGTGCATTCATCAAGCCTTTAAAAATATATGAATGATTGTTTTGGACATTTTAGGTTATTTCTGTCGAAATAAACAAAACAGTTATGCAGCTTTTAATAATTCCACTTAGCATGAGAAGAGTTAATATCTACATGATGCGCGGATCTACATCATGGGTACAAATTATGTAGTAGTAGTGAATCATTGCTTTACGTCACTTTTCGGCACAAAAGGTCTTTTAAGTGACATTATAATACGATAAAAACGTTGTAGTCAATTGATGAGATGAATGATGTACAGATGATGATGTGAGGGTGGGGGTGATAGGGCATGGTGGGTTATTGAGAGCGTTTTCCTTCGCTCGCCCAATAAGGGGTTCTGGGCATGTCTAGGGGTTATACCCCCAGACATGCCCAGACGGCAGGAGACTTGAGTTTCGCTGTACAATTTAATGATGAAACTCTGTGGCATTTCGCGCAGCTCCGCTATCCTCGGGTCGGATAGTCCCCAGAGTAACAATAAGAAGGATCACTCCCTCTGGGTAACTCCATTCGACCCACGTGAGAGACCTAATGTCAAACACGCTATTGCCGGTTATTTAAGGCTACCATGGCCTACATCAGCGCCAACACTGATGCGGTTGCTGCATTGGCTCCGCTGTTGAGCGGAGGAACCAGGGTACGCCACTGGCAATCCGCCCGAAGATTATAGCCAGATACGAGGAGGCTGCAGCTGCCCTTGGATGATTGCTGTAGACTAGTGCTTCCGTACAATGCTGTAACAGCATCCAACAGACGAAACAGATCCCTAATGACCCTCCCCAGATGGGGGCGAAAAGTACTACTACTAGCAATCATCCCAGTACCCCGGGTACAAATTATGCCGAGCTCATCATTATAATAATGAAAGCGACAACCTATCCCACGAAAACAGCGCTAAAATCGAATAAAATCTATAGATTGAAAACAAGTAACTAAAATCAATCAAAAATGCGGCAATGTGCAAATAAAATGGTATATTGCGCTTCCGTATATTGCGCTTTCATACTCCTGCCGTATTGGAACTCGTGATTATAGGAAACACGAGAAGTTGATCCTATGTTTGGTTAAAGTTGGTCTATCGTCTGGGACTCAACATTGAGCTAACGATCGTGTTAGATACATTTATGGTTGGATATACTCAAATAAGGAAGAGGTGTGATCCTGTAATTCTGTGAAACGTAGTGACGTCACCGGAAACCGTTTTGAATGGGAACTCGGTGAAAACAAAGCTATATAAGACCCCCTCCTCCATACTTCATTGTATCAGCTAGCTCGGTGACAATAATGGAGGTCAAGGCTATTGAGTTTCACAGAGGTTAACCATTACACCAAGTCAGCAGCAGGTCGGCAGGTCAGGAAAACGAGAACAACGGCCGAACTGAATTAGAAATCGATAAATAAAGGTGACATGGATGCATACCGGCAGTCACCTTGGTAATGGCGTCAATGGCGCAGTGGTTTTGAAGTGACACCTTGGGTCCATTTTCACTCCTGATGGAGTACCATAGCTGAGCATGCAAGCGAGAAAATGATTCATCTGTGCAAGTTGGTGGCATTTCAGAACAGAAATATAGACTTTTCGTGAAGCGTAATTTCCAAAATATCATGTTCCAACCATAAAGCGTGTGGTTTCTCGTGGCTTGTATATTAGATCTACTTATTGGTCATGAAAACGGATATTATTAATCTCATTGTCTTAGGATTTTAATTTAGATCAGGCTCACACAAGTTTACTTTAAATTTGTTCGTTCGTTACTGTAGATCTGGTAATATTCGCTTAGGTTTAATTCTCGCGAATTTGGCGAGGAGGGCAAATTCGTGAATTCAAGAATCTCGCAAAAAAAAGAAAAATGAAAATTTGCGACTTCTCAACTTCGTGTAAAGACACAGAATGCGAAATTCGCAAATATTTAAACACGTTCGTTCGTTCGTTCGCTCGTTCGTTCGTTTTTTTTTTTTTTTTGTTTGTTTGTTTGTTTGTTTGTTTGTTTGTTTGTTTGTTTGTTTGTTTGTTTGTTTGTTTGTTCACTCGGTCGTTTACTCTAATGCATATAGGCAGACGTCAGCACAACATAATTCCTATATCCCAGACAAGATACATATGCCCAGTGTATTTTTCTCGAGTGAGGAGTGATAATTGATGGTTGGTATCCACGTGGCTCTGGGGATCACCTAAAGATAAGACGTCTGATATATGGCAGCCAGACGATGGTTCCCTAAGGGAGGCACTGCCATACAATCTTGAAGACAGTCTCTTTGTTTTATGATCCGAGAAGCCTCGCAGTGTTGTGGGGAAAAGCCAATCGACTGCTAATAATTAAATCATCAGGTCATGTTTAAATCTGGAAATAAAGAAGTCATTTATTATTAAATATGAGTTACTAATATTTGAAAAAATAATTTTTGAAGCTAGAACAGGTACGTGAAATCAATGTAAGTTTTTAACTGAGTCCTTTACTTTTCACTTACAAACTACAGACTGCCTTCAAATAATAATGTTACTTGCATGATAGGGACTTCAGTTATTGCATTCAATCAAAACAGGTTATCTACCTATAATCATGTGCTGAACTTACTGCGTGTATGCTATTATCGATGAATGCTCTATTCTAAAGGAATTTAAAAGTTTTTAAGGAGGTAGTTCATGTTCTATGAAATATACTCACAGACACAGATTTATAATATTATATCCATCAGCCGATGAATCAATATGTGCTCTTTCCACTTTATTCTGCATCCAATGAGATCTATTCTCAGATTCTAGCAGCATTGACGCAATTCTGTTTCAAACGGTTCGCAAATGCATGATATTAAAAAACTAGATGCCGAGGTAACAACTCAAACAGCAGGAGTTGAGTCATGAGGATTTTGACAAAGACCGAGTAATATGCGACGATATAAAGCGGGACCTGTCTTCTATTCCTGAATCCATTAGTTTCTCCAAGTAGATTCAATAATGTCTTCGCTAATATCGCCGTATCTACATGTGTATGGCTTCACCAGCGCCGCCACGCAGCGATTTTCAGGCTTAAAAATGGTGTGCTTGACTCATCTTCTCATCTCCCGACCACGTGACATATAACCACTCGTCAGTGCGTTAGGCCTATTCTTTAAATAATGATAGTCTTTTCCTCCAGAATCCAGATCTTTTATTTTCTCGGGATACGTCTTTTTAATTACCATCTTAGGTAATTATGTGTGCCTCGTTTAACAACAACAGGCATCTGCCGTAAGTAATCAAGAAAAACAGTACTCTATGGAGCCATGTTTTCGGTGAAGCATTATTGGCAGTGTTGTTACACCAATTCGCATCATTGTCTATGTTTTGGTTAACAGCCTCTATTAGCAAGAACCGCAAACTGACGTCAAACTATACCTAACTCGGTACGATGAATGCCAAGGATGTCAATAATTATTATGTGCCTTGTTTAGGTATCTAATTTCCTTTTATCAAATGTGTTAACAATCGTTCGCAATCGCAATCTGGCGCATCGTCGTCCCGGAACTAAATACTTCATCTACAAACAGTCAAATACCGAAACAATCTACAAAGAAAAACAAGGGTCAGGTTGTTTAGGAATCTGACGAAGTGCCAGCGCCTATGCCTACATCTCCTCTAACTAAGTCACAATAATCAGTCGATTACAACAATACATACCAGCTGCGTCAACCTGCCATCATTTGTCTCTACAGAAAGGCACAAATCAGTTTGGACAATCACCACAAAGACCAATATGTGTTTTGAGTGACTCGCATTTTACCTTCATTGAAGTTCACTCTGTGCACCAGACTAAATTCATTGTGCAGAAAGCGCCTTAAAGCAATATTCACTCACTCACGAGACCAAATTCGAACTAGAAGGGTCTAGGTTTCTGCTAAGGACCTTGCGCTATCCCGTAGGGACGGAGATGCCATTGCCAAAATTACGATCACGTCTCTTCCAATAGAGATATTATCATAGAAGTGAATCTGACTATATAAGCCAACTCTATATGGTTTATACTAAAAAGGATAATTCAACGCTTGTAAAGTCATTGCCTCCCACTGATAAATACCTGGTCCTACACATGGTTCAAGCACGCTGTCAAGCATTATTACATGTGGAAAGCAGCGCATGAACAACATGCCCTATGTATTACTAAGTTCGGTTGAGATTTGCTTAACAAAGTCCAATCTCCAATAGTGATAGCCAGTGGACCACCAGCGCCTCCTGACTTGTAAGCTGCCAGTGCAGGGCTGCTGGAAAGACTTATGCACACACATATTGTAATTGAGTGACAATAAGTAGATTTGTAATATCCTGTCAGATATACCTATTGAGATGATAACGCGTTGTTCTCGGTTTTGAAGCTGCCCACATGTTTCATTACCTTCAAAGCATTAGACGCATGTCTAAGATTACGTTTTTTATATGATTGACTATTTCACTAGTCAAATTGCTTCACATGTTATAAAGTTACACGATGATAAAATGATGAACTGGTCACCAGGAATTAACAGTTAGAACTAATTGAGCTTATTGACAAAGGGAATGCCACCATCATAAAATGATTTACTAGTCAATGTTTTATTTTTGCATTAAAGAGCAAATTATGTAATTAATGAAGAACCACAGCATGCTAAAGTTGTTAGTATGGAAACATCAAAAAAAGGTGAGTATATGAATATTTGTATTCCGGGTCGATATTCTCAAAGTGGTCACCCAGATCTTAGGCATATTATCGGTCAGTCAGCCAATAATATGCCTAAGTTCTGGGTCAACTACTTAATAGTACATGCGCTGGCGATTAGTTCAATATGGTGTGATGGTAACACATATCATGTGAAATTGTCCTTCTGTTGCAGTCTGGACTTCAAATTGGGAATAATAAGGTATTCAACATGGAGAAAATCTATGGTCGGTTGCTTGTCATCCGCACTGGACATTTTGTTTCGATCTGAACTAGCACCAATACCACCTTCACATGTTTCTTGAGAAAGGGAAACAAATCAGCCATAGTCACCAAGCTTGCTATTTTGGTGCTGAGTTGAAGGAAGTTGATGCTGAAGTAATTGATGGCAGTATGCTACTGTACCACGCCATCTGGCCCATATCAGGAACAGTGAATACACTCTGTAAAAACTACACGAAGCTACCTGTGAGACCACATGCCATATGTCTGGTGGTTTATCGATATGCAGAGGCCAATAAAATCGCTAAATCTTATGAAAGATAAAGGCGAGCTGGTCGTACAGTATTACCCAATTTCAAGCTCTCGATGGGAACAACATTACTTAAACGATGCCATCCTAACGAAATATTCCAACAAGAGAAAAATAATAAAACACATCTGCAACTCTCTTATTGCTTAGACATGAAAAAGCAGATGTATCAGTCATCAGGTATGTGAAACAGTATTACCCATTTGAAGCTCATAATAGAAACAGCATTACTTAAACGGAAGGCCATCCTAAAAAATTCTTCCAACAAAAAAACAATTATAAAACACATCTGAAACTCTTAACGTCATCATTCAATCTCTCTGATTGTTTGGACATGAAGAAGCAGATGCATCAATCACCAGGTGTGTGAAACTGATGCTGGGACAAGGTCTTAAACGAATCGTAGCATTGTGCTATGACACAGACGTGTTTCTATTACTGGTACAATTTTACTGGATAACAACACCAAGCTGATGATAAAATACCCTCCGATTAGAAGTCAATATTGGCATTGGAGCAACTGCAAACAAATTGGGATATAAATGCAGCCCGATACTTACTTGCCTTACACGCCTCATCTGGCTGTGATACGGCCTTCTTTCCATATGGAAAAGGAAGATAACGGCGTAATCGGTGTTTAGAAACACAACAACCTTGGCTTGGAGGTATTTGGGAACGACTGGAGATCAAATCAAATCAACTGGAATCCGATTCTTTTAATTTGTATATGGATCTAAGTCGTTGACAACCATGAACGAGTTGCGGTATAAGTTGCTTGTTAGCAATGAAAAACGCCCTAAGATCTGCTTCAAACAATTATCAGGTTGTGTGCAGATGAAATTTAACCCCTTAAAGTAGACATATCAAACTTTGGCTGGAAAGTCGAAGCCGTTTCAATACCTCACTATGGAGTCGTAGATATTGCACCGAAGAATATCCCGAAAGTTATTGCACGCAACTGCAGTGCCACAAATGCTTGCTCAAAGAACAGTTGCAGTTGTAGATCTGCCACCTTATCTTGTACGTCATTCTGTCACTGTGATGCTCAACACGGCAAGTGTTACAACGAGAATACCAAACATGATGGTGGCGATCAAGATGTAGATGACAGTGATGATGAACTTTAATTCACAATGTACATATATATATATATATATATATATATATATATACCTTAGTTATTAAAAACACTAGATGATAAATATTTCCTCAGACAAGGATGTTTTTTTTAGATATCAACACACATGTAACCATCCATCAGTGGGAATGGCTTACTGGTTATGTATAATTTCCGCCAAACCTGTTTTTACTTGCATATGTTGCCTAAACATTGATTTTTTCTATTATTAGTAAACATAAAACTATTGGTATTACATCCCCCAGATGTGAAGCGTGATAAAAAAAACAATTGTATTCATCTTTCTATCCTATCCACTCGCGAAATTATGAGAATAAGTAGATTTTTTGATTATTTTTGGCGGCCATTTTGAATTTCTAGGGATATTAAAATTGCTCAAAGGTATTTTCCTATTTGCACGGTTCCACCCTCGGCGACCTGACTATATTACATGACATAGATTATACATTGCGCAAATAGGATATTTTCTCAAAAGATATGAACATTAGTAAGACATTGCTCGTTCCAGAAATACTGACTTGCCAATCTACTTCCGCCTAAAAAATGTAGGTTCCCAGATGACCCTCTCTTGAACCCGACTGCTCTTGTATTCTTGTTAAGATCCTATTCCATTAACGATGGCAACAGGGACACTTTTGATAGCTGACTCACGATGAGGAGGGCAGTAAGTGCGGTCCTGTCATGCTCAAATCATGTCGAGGTCCGTTTTGGGCAGGATTCTATGCATCGCAGACTATGGGATGAG
The DNA here is from genome assembly GCA_964017125.1 of Flabesymbios commensalis. Taxonomy (NCBI): domain Eukaryota; kingdom Metazoa; phylum Annelida; class Polychaeta; order Terebellida; family Flabelligeridae; genus Flabesymbios; species Flabesymbios commensalis. The sequence goes on along the minus strand of OZ024904.1, from coordinate 37,575,013 downwards.
CAGATAGGCAAAATAAATATTTGCAAATTACAGCATTATTATTCGTGATAGCAAATCACAAGGATTCACGACTTGAAGCAAAGATATCTAATATTCGCTGGGATAAAAATGGAATTGCTTATCCGTTTGAAATGAGCCTACCGCATTCATGATAGTTGAATATACAATTATTGATGCTTACGAAATACCGGTCTCCAATTTTAATCTCCCGCTAGTTAAATATGCCCTTATTTATTCAAGGGTAGCATAGCACCTCTTTGGCCAACGATGTTATGCGGATGGCCTCCTTGGTTAGAATTAGTATGATTAGTTGAGATAGCTTTAGGGCGGATGATGATAATGAGGAAGATTAGTGCTCCGTGTTGTGCGTCCTGATGATCACCTAACCCTTTGCCTGCTAATCACTACAATATTTCGTTTTTATTCCGTTTTATTAGTCGATTAAATCACAGTTATTGTGAATGAAATGAGTGTTTAAACATCAAGATTTGTAAATGTTTGGTCTCAAAATAAACAAATATGAGCAATTTTCAACCACTTGACGTTGTGGATCGCGGTAGCGAGACACAACCTCAAGTGGTTGAAAATTTAAATAATTCCACTTAGCAGGATAAGGGTTGAGATAGCGCGGATCTACATCATGGGTACAAATTATGCCGAGCTCATCATTAGAATAATGAAAGCGACAACCGATCCCACGAAAACAGCGCTAAAATCGAATAAAACCTATAGATTGAAAACAAGTAACTAAAATCATTCAAAAATGCGGCAATGTGCAAATAAAATGGTATATTGCGCTTCCACACCCTCTTTCATACTCCTGCCGTATTGGAACTCGTGATTATAGGAAACACGAGAAGTTGACCCTATGTTGGGTCAATGTTGGTCTACCGTCTGGGACTGTAGCCGAGCATCAAACCAACATTGGGCTAACGATCGTGTTAGTTAAATTTAGGGTTGGATACACTCAAATAAGCAAGAGGTGTGATCCTGTAATTCTGTGAAACGCAGTGACGTCACCGGAAACCGTTTTGAATGGGAACTCGGTGTAAGACCTCCTCGGCCATACTTCATTGTATCAGCTACACTGTAGCTCGGTGACAACAATGGAGGTCAAGGCTATTGAGTTTCACAGAGGTTAACCAGTACACCAAGTCAGCAAGTAGAATTTGGGCGGGTATATTTTCCTGGCCCGAGCCGTGTGGGGGCTCGAGCCCATTTCATGCGCTGGGCGCAACCAATTCTGCGCCTGTCTCGCCGGGCTTGCGTCCGGGCTAATGACGGGCTGGCCAGCGTTAACGCAGGCCAGCCACTGATGAAAAATCTGTCCCATTTTGTGAAATCAGTACTGTAGCTCGGTGACACCAATGGAGGTCAAGGCTATTGAGTTTCACAGAGGTTAACCACTACGCCAAGTCAGCAGGTCGTCAGATCAGGGAAACCAGGACAACGGCAAAACTGAATTAGAAATGGATAAATAAAGGTGACATGGATGCATACCGTCAGTCACCTTGGTAATGGCGTCAATGGCGCAGTGGTTTTTAAGTGACACTTTAATACCAAGATGACGTGGCATCATAATAAAGTTATTCATGATAATTATATTCACCCAAATTAGTTTGGATGTTGCGCTGCGACGCTGACCCAACATCAAATCCTAATTTGTTCAACTGCTCGTGTTTTCTGAGCTATAAAAAACAGATTCCCTGCAGTCATGATACGCTAACCCAATGCTGGTTTGATGGCCAATATCACACCTACACAACACGATCAACATCTGCTGCTATTTATTATTATTAATACCCATTCGTTACCATGGTTACACAGCTTTAGGCCAGGACAACATATTCAGAATGGCGAGATGAAGAATATGACACTGCTTCACATACACAAGATTCACAAATCGAACCTTGGAGGTCTGAGGCCACGCACGCTACCTCTCCGTCACGAAGGAGTCCCACAAGATCACATCTTGCTGTGTGAGTGGAGTAAAACATTAAGTTTTTTCAAACTGAATACTGAAAGAGGGGGGCACAATCCTGAGCTCTGGTGTGACTGGCGGTAATGTAGACCACTACAAGTACATATTTTACATCAAGCTGATGTAAACACCAATAGTTATAATTTATCCGGAAGTATCCCGAGGATATATTAATTTCTTTGTCTTTTTTAAAAGATAATTAAACATTGTTTTATTATATAGGGGCCTACCATATTTAGGCTCACGCAACGTCGAATATTAATTAAATATTAGAAAACATAGCCTGATAACGATTGCACATTACATTGTAAATGAACTATTTAGGTACGGTACTTAAGTCTACGGTGTAGACTTTAACAAGGCACATACAACAAAGTACCTCGGATGTAACTATGATGAAGAGCAATATAGTCCGTCCCTTGCATGTTTTCCTGCAAAGTCTAAACATCTTACTTCTTTCTCATGGACGATATTGTTATATAGTGCTTGTGACAGAGATATGTTTCTAGAGTATCGAAATTGAATATTGCGTCAAATACTATCACCAATTGGGTCCATTTCCTGATGGAGTTCCATAGCTGAGCATGCAAGCGAGAAAATCATTCATCTGTGGCATTTCGGAACAAAAATATACAGTTTTCGTGAAGCGTGATTTCCAAAATATCATGTCCCAACCAAAAAGAGTGTGGTTTCTTGGGGCTTGTATATTACTTATTGGTCATGAAAACGGATATTTTTATTCTCATTGTCTTCGAATTTTAATTTAGATCAGGCTCACACAAGTCTACTTTAAATTCGTTCGTTTGTTACTGTAGTTCTGGTAATGTTCGCGAGGTTTTAATTCTCGCGAATTTCGCGAGGAGGGCAAATTCGCGAATTCAAGAATCACGCGAAAAAGACAAAATGAAAATTTGCGATTTCTCAACTTCGTGCAAAGACACAAAAGTGCGAAATTCGCAAATATTTAAACACGTCAAAATTGCCAGATTCACAGTATTTGGTTGTCTCGTTCATTCATTTCTTCACAGATGAGTTCGTTTGTTTGTTTATTTGTTTTCTTAATTGTTTATTTGTCTAGTTATTTGTTTGTCTGTTTGTTTGCGCATTTGTTTTTGTTTGTTTGTTTGTTTGTTTGTTTGTTCGTTCGTTCGTTCGTTCGTTCGTTCGTTCGTTCGTTCGTTCGTTCGTTCGTTCGATCGTTCGTTCGTTCGTTCGCTCGCTCGCTCGCTCGCTCGCTCGCTCGCTCGTTCGTTCGTTCGTTCGTTCGTTCGTTCGTTCGTTCGTTCGTTCGTTCGTTCGTTCGTTCGTTCGTTCGTTCGTTCGTTCGTTCGTTCGTTCGTTCGTTCGTTCGTTCGTTCGTTCGTTTGTTGTTTGTTTGTTTGTTTGTTTGTTTGTTTGTTTGTTTGTTTGTTTGTTTGTTTGTTTGTTTGTTTGTTTGTTTGTTTGTTTGTTTGTTTGTTTGTTTGTTTGTTTGTTTGTTTGTTTGTTTGTTTGTTTGTTTGTTTGTTTGTTTGTTTGTTTGTTTGTTTGTTTGTTCACTCGGTCGTTTACTCTAATGCATATAGGCAGACGTCTAATTTAGAGAACATAATTTCTATAGCCCAGACAAAATACATATGCCCAGTGTATTTTTCTCGAGTGAGGAGTGATAATTGATGGTTGTTATCCACGTGGCTCTGGGGATCGCCTAAAGATAAGCCGTCTGATATATGGCAGTCAGACGATGGTTCCCTAAGGGAGGCACTGCCATACAATCTTTAAGACAGTCTCTTTGTTTTATGATCCGAGAAGCCTCACAGTATTGTGGTGAAAAGCCGATCGGCTACTATTAATTAAATCATCAGGTCATGTCTATATTTTAAAATAAAGTAGTCATTTATCATTAAATATGAGTTACTAATATTTGAAAAATACTTTTTGAAGCTAGAATAGGTACGTGAAATCAATGTAAGTTTTTAACTGATTTCTTTACTTTTCACTCTCAAACTACAGACTGCCTTAAAATAAAACATGTTATTTGCATGATAGGGACTTTAGTGAATGCATTCAATCGAAACAGGTTATCTACCTATAATCATGTGCTGATCATACTGCGTGTATGCTATTATCGATGAATGCTCTATTCTAAAAGAATTTGGAAGTTTTTAAAGAGATTTATAATATTATATCCATCAGCCGATGAATCAATATGTACACTTTCCACTTTATTCTGCACCCAATGAGATCTATTCTCAGATTCTAGCAACATTGACGCAGTTCTGATTCAAACGGTCCGCAAATGCATGATATTAAAAAACTAGATGCCGAGGAACAACTCAAACGGCAGGCATTGGATTATGAGGATTTTGACAAAGACCGAGTAATCTGCGACGATATAAATCGGGACCAGTCTTCTATTCCTGAATCCATTGTTTTCCCCAAGTAGATTCAATAATGTCTTCGCTAATATCGCCGTATCTACATGTATGTGGTTTCACCAGCACCACCATGCAGCGATTTTCAGGCTTAAAAATTGTGCTCGACTCATCTTCTCATCTCCCGACCAAGTTAACAGCAAATACGTAGCATTCACCCAATGTTGTTTCAATGTTGGCCAAACGTCTTTGACGCTGGCCCGACACTGAAACAGCATTGAGTGATGGACATTGCCATGCCCGACATCAGAGTAATGCAGGCTACACCGACACATCGCCGGGTCAATCGTGATGTGAATAACGCTGGCCGACATTGAGCGTGAGACCAAAATACTGGGCTAATGTTGGGTCAGCGTGTTTGACCGCCTGCACGATTGTAAGCGGTGGAGAGAAATGAATGGAAGACAGACTCACAGCACAGAAGATTCACAGCACAGACTGAGACAGGCTGAGCGGACAAGAGTAAAGCAATATGTCCCCTCCTCTGTCCACAGAGGGGAGACACAAAATTGAATGACGCACAACAAGAGCTTAACAATAACTTGACGAAATGGAGAATATTCTTATACTGGCCTTGAGGATCCTGACACTGGCAATCCAAACCATAGCAGCCGAGACGCATTGTCAAGGGAGAAGAAAAACCGTTGTTGAAAAGAAATCCCTTCATTCATCCGCGTGATTCTAATTACCACATACACAAAGACTTGACTGGTTTCCTTTGCGATGTGCCTTTAAGCGTAATCCTCTATCATGTTGCTGTACGCCATTGGTGGTTAGTGTGTTTTGTGTTCATCTGCTTCATTTTGTACGGGAATATGTAAAATATCGATGTCTATTAAAAAAAACATTGGAGAAAAACAAAACATTGACAATTATGGCGAGGAAAAAAACATAGCTGGAAAAATGTTTTTTATCTCCTGAAATAAACTTTATCTGCCGAAATTAGCTGGGTTTTTTCGCGGGTCAGAAAAAAACATATGTTTGTTTGTGGTAATGCGCTGCCTAAATCTAATGCGCGTGCTCATCTAAAACAGAGAAAAATAACATAGTGGCCTAAAATAAGCTCCAACTATATAATAGGCCTATAATAATAATTATCAATATTCAACTATACACTTCATCTTCGGGAGGGGGTGTATACGTAAAACAACTTTTTTATGTGGGTATTTTGGCTCTTTGATAATGTTTCTTAAGTTTTCAAAAGGTCTATAGACCAGTGTTGTGCAAGTCCTTTTAGGGACGCACATTTAATTACCAGTTAAAGCGACTCAATCAGACCAAAAATCATCATTTTTATTTTGGACATCGATGCACTAAATTAAATCTGATTCTTATTTCTCTTTTAACTGGTGAATATTAAGATATCACTTCTACTTTCAATAACCCAACCAGTGTAGGCACTATAGCAACCCGAGCTGGGGCTTATATAAAAATAACCTAACATTGTTTTCTTACATATACAATGTTTTATGTGCTGCATTCAAATCGATAAGTGCCAACTTGAAAAGTTTGGGCATTTTTGTAAATTGAAGGTCATTGGTCAATTTAAAGGTCAAATATGATTTTTCATCAAATAAAGCTAGGAACAAGTGTAATACCCCATTTTCATGTGATTTTGACTGGGCAATTCATTCGTTATGTTATCTTAAAGCTTCAAGGTCATATTAAAGGTGAAAAGGTCAACTACAAGGTCAAGTAAGCGAAAATATCATTTTAACAAAATAGCGCAAGGAACATGTATAATACTTCTTGTTCCTGGCATGTTGACTACAAAATCAATTTATATTATTATTTGGTGATTCAAGGTCATCTTCAAGGTCGAAAGGTCAATTCTAATGTCATAAATGTAAAAATACGATATTAAGAAACACAAATAGGAAGAAGTGTAATACGTCTTTTCCGTGTGATTTTGACTAAATAATCCATTTCTGGTACTATTTTGAATATTAAAGTTCATCTTCAAGGAAAAAAAGGTCAATTTCACGGTCTACTAAAGTAAAATATGATTTTTAACAAAAAAAAACTAGGAACATGTCTAATACCTATTTTTCATTGGATTTGGACCGAAAAATCCATTTCTTCTATTAGTGTGGTGATTTTAGGTGAGCCTCAAGATCAAAAGGTCAATTTCAGGATAAAATATGATTTTTGACATATATACTACGAAGAGGAGCATGTATAATAGTTCGTTTAGGCGTGGGTTTGACTGGATAATCTAATTATGTTTGGTTTAAATGATTAGACATGCTCAAGGTGAAAAGATCATCCAACGAGAAGGCCAATTTAAAGGTCCATGAGGAGAAGTTCAAGGGCAATGAAAAGGCGTTGAAGGACATTGAGAAGGCGTTAAAGGGCGACAAAGAGGCGTTCAAGTGCAACCGATTGCGTTATAAGGTGGTGGAGGGGAATCAAGGGGCTATGGATAGGAGTTAAATGGCGATGAGGAACCGGTAAATGACAATGGGAATGCGGGCAATGAAGAGGCATTGAAGGGTGATGAAAACACACTCATGTAGCCGTTGAACGATGTTTTCGTCACCCTCTATGCGTCTTCCCTCCCTATCGCCCTTAAGCTTATACCCATCACCCTTTAACCCCTCCCCATCGCCCTTTAACGCTTTTACATCGTCATTTAGCGTATTTATGGTCGTCCTTTAACGCCACCTCATCGTCTTCACCGCCTTCCCATCGCCAATTAATGCCTCTGTGGCGCCTTTTAATGCTTCTCCATTGCCACTTAATGCATCTCCATTCATCTTGCACCCAATCTCTTCCCCTTAGCGCCTCCTCGTTGCCCTTCAACGCCTCCTTATTGGCCTTTAACGCCTCCTCATTTCCGCTTATCCCTTTCCGTCGCCCTTTAGCGCCTCTGGGTCGCCTTTTTGCGCCTCATCGCTGCAATTTAATGCCTCCCCATTGGCCTTTACGGCCTCCCTGTTGCTTTTTAACCCCTCTCCATCGACTTTTAAAGCTTTCCATCGCTCTTTAACGCCTCTCCATCACCCTTTAGCGCCTTCTCGTCGACTGATTATTTCACTTTGATGATGTATCCTACTAGAATTAGATTAACTATCCAGTCAAAATCATACCAATACAAAGTATTATATGTGCTCAGATTTGTAGTATATAATTAAGTTAAAATAAAATTTGACCTATGAATTGACCTTTTGACCTAAGATCACCTCAAATCACCAAAATAATAGCGGAAATGGATTTTCCATGCAAAAGCAAACGAAAACGAGGCATTGCACTTGCTCCTACCTTTATTTGTCAAAAATAATATTTTCGCTTACATGACCTTGAAATTGACGCATTTCTCTTGAAAATAGCATTTAATCATCAAAAAAGTGGATTATTCGATCAAATTGACTTCAAAAAGTCGTACTACATTTTTTGTTCTATTCGTGTTTGCTAAAAATCATGTTTTCACATGTTTGACCTTGGAATTGACTTTTAGATGACCTTAAATTGAAATTGACCTTCCAGATGACCTTGAAGATGGACTTGAATCAGCAACATAATACTATAAATTTTCAAGTCAAAATCCTATGGAAAAAGAGGCATCACAGAGGTATTTCCTAGCTTTGTTTGTTAAATATGATCTTTTCTTTTACCTTAATATTTACCTTTTGACCTTGAATAATCAAAATAAATGGATTGCACAGTCGAAATCACATGAAAATTTGGCATTAAACTTGTTTCTAGCTTCATCTGCTGAAAAATTATATTATGCCTTGAAATTGACCTTTTACCTTGAATTTACAAAATGCACAATTTTTTCAAGATGGCACTCATCGGGTTCGAATAAAGCACGATTTTTTTATAAGAAACAAAAAAAACCCTTGTATATATAAAAAGCAAGGTTAGGTCATCTCTAGCTCGGACTACATGTGAAGTTACTTCCTATTGAATTCTGATGATATTCTGCGGATCATAATTTTTATACTTACAGTCTGCCTCATCTACCTGATATCGCCGCCAGTGCTCAATCTGAGGTTCGGGTTTTCTTCAACACAGTCACTAACATTACAGCGCACAGCGTGGGGTGCTTTTAGGCTACATGTATCTCGGCTCCCATGTGAGAGCTAGGACAGCCTAACAGTAGGATATGCATAGATGTCTCTTTAAAGGAGATTGCGACAGGGACAACAATATGAAGCTGTTCTTCTTTTTCTGATATTGATCCACGAGAACGGAGAAGCAATGCCTGCAATTTTTGCGATGTAAATGGGTAAAAAACGCCTTCTTTATGTCGGAATGCTGAATAAAGAGGGAAAAACATCTGTCGGGGGAACGGATGAGAAAGAAATGTGTAGGAGACAACTTTAGGAGACAATCATCACATGAGTTCAAAATCTAGTATCACTAGTATCACCCTGATGGAGTTTTTCAGATAATTCTAGTAAACATATCATTCGCAGGGATCCATAACATGGGTGTTCGCAGCTTATCTCAAGTGGGGGAGACGGGGGATAGGTGGATTGGCGGGATTGACGTTCCCTTTTCATTACTTTATGAGGTGTACAGGCATCAAAATGAACCCACTTTTCATAGTTTTTTCCTAATTGTTTTCATAATCCTACTTTTGCTACTTTTTATGATATTTTTTAAATTTTCCTACTTTTTCCTACTTGTTTTCAAAATCATCCACAAACTCATCTATTCTACTAACACATTTTTATAAATTATCTCAATAATGTTTAAACATATTCCAACACAAGCTCTCTGGGACTCCTACAGTGTATGTGTGTCAAAAACGATGGATTGCGTTCTCTTTTTATCCTTTTTTTTAATACTGATATTATTGTGGTGAAGGAATAGATCTTGATAACAGTAAATAATTAGGTGATGATTGTTCTCTGTAGATTTAAATGATAGCCAAACTATTCAATATGTAGGCCTTAGGCCTAGTTATATTCCAAAAATATTATGTTTCATTACATTTGATAAAACATTATATGGCTAATTCAAATGAAGAAAATATTGGATTTTTGGAGGAGCAGCGATTTTAGATTACTTATCTCTATCGCAAACTATTTCTACGAATCAGGTTTGGTCATTAACTGAATTATTGATACATTTGTTTGAAGTATTCAATATCTGATTTCTACATTGCCTACGCTTACAGTTTCTTGGCTACCTGTCTTTCTCTCTCTCTCTACTATAAAACAGTTTCTCATTCGGTTTTCAAGTGCATGGTGTTTATACCCTAGCAATACATGTATTGCATCTCCCACTGTTTTTGTAGGACGTACTAGATTGTCTGAGCGCCGACATTAACAGCTGATCCATATCCATATGGCGGCAATGTATTCCTTATATTAATTCAAGGTGATATAACTAAATAAGATTTTATCAAGTCCAGTTTCCCAGAGAACAACATAATGACTTGACTATGTCATATTAATAGCCCACATTTAAATAATTTATATCAAATTTTGAACATTTTAACGTATGCATATATATATGCTACATGTTTTAAATATATATTTCAGTTTATAATTCGTTTATGATATCATGAAGTTACAATTGCCCATTTGTTCATCTTCTCAAACAATTTATACTTAGTGAACAAATTAGTTTATGATGCCATTTTGATAATGCAAAATGTGACCATTGTGGATTGTTGCAATTTCAGGCATACACCAAATTCTGGGTCCATGCTTGTTCAATGTTGGACCACCTTCGAAGACGGTGGTGCAACTAAAAAAAACATTGGCTGGGGCTGTCTTGTGAGCCATACCAAAATGAGGTACATTATTTACTTCATTCTGCGGCTCACAAAATATGTTTTAATAAAATTGTTCTGTCAATATTTAATCAACTGAAAAATTACACTCTGTGTACTCATTATATGGAATAAGGTTCATTTCTGCCAGGATGCGGTTCTTCCTCACTTACTTAGTCATTCGCAATTCTAGATAATCATGGTAATATTGAGCCAATTAACAGAAACCGTAGATAATAAAGCGAAATTACGTGAGCCTTCTTCAGATAGTCATCGAAGTGAAAAAAATCGTTTTCCCTGTGAATCACGTCTAGTTTTCCTTGTGAAAGCACCTATAAAACACTTCGTTGTCGGCTCTTTAAATGTCACTGCTTGTCTGTGCAGTACCGAATACAGAATATCGGTTGCAGCTGTGTGCCTGGGCCCGTATTCTCGTACAAGTTACGATAAATCGTAGGCTTCTGATTGGTCGAGATGGCCATCTCGACCAAGACTACGATTTATCGTAACTTGTACGAGAATACGGGCCCTGGGCTTTGTGAGTCAACCACGCTACCAATTAGCAATCCCCGCGCCACCACACATCATGTACACGTATCTGAGTTATTTTAAGGTGGTCATTAAAAAGGCTATTCCCTGTTGAAATCGGAAATGGTCGACCATGTTTAAACATCGTCAACCATGGTAGACCATGATTTGTTGAACCATGGCTCTACCATGGTAGACCATGGTAGACCATTGCTGGGAAATGGCACCACACTCAACCATGTCGCACTATGGTCACCATCCTGAAAAAAATGTGGCTTTTTAGAACCAAGACCATGGTTGACTATGGTTTTTCATGATTGTAGTTCATGGTTATTCATGGTTGTAGTCCATGGTTTACCTTGCATAATCCCTGGTTGAAAACCATGGTTGACCATGGTTTTTCATGGTTGTAGTCCATGTTGAACCATGGTTTACCTTGTATAAACCATGGTACAGAATGGCAAAAAGAAACCATGGTCTACCATGGTTAAATACCATGGATGGCCATGGTCTAACATGGTCAACCATGGTTTTACAAGGTCGTTATTTTCAGTAATTATAACATCAGGAAATCACGGTCTACCATGGTCTAATACCATGGATGACCATGCCCATGGTTTACCATGGCTAACGATGGTTTTACATGGTTGTTAATTACGGACCATGGTTAACTATGGTTTTGCCGAAATGATAAATTATGAGATTTTTGACTACTTAAAATTTCTTCACGAATGTCGCAATTTCATGGACATGCCCATATATGAAGCAACATTCTCAGGCTCCGGGTCCGATGCTGCCACTGACATTGGGTTCAAAAACACTCATAAACGAATGCGATAAGACCATTTATAACTGGGAATATAAATAAATACCTAAATTTTGGGAATTTATTAACTCTTGCAAAATATTATTTAGTCATCTTTCGCGTCTGAATATGTGTAATGGTAGAAATAATTAGGATATACGCCAGTCAATATTCACGTTGGTGTTCCTGAAAATAGCGCCATTTATCTGTTTAAATTTCAGCGTGTCACATGACATACATGATGACAGGGCTTACGGGGTCAAGTCTAAATTATACTAGGGCTAGATCTGAGTAAAAAAAATGTTTTGTGTGAATACATCTTTAACGTGATTGGAACCGTGGCGTTCAAAAATTATATAACGCTTAGAGGGAGAGGGGGGTTAGGCCTTAAGGGAATGCGTTACGGAGTGTAGTCAAAGTAACGTTAAAAAGCGATACGAAGGGGGGGGGGGGTCAAAATTTGTTCATGAAACCGTGGTGACCAAGATCAACCATGGTCACTAGCCTGGCGTTCTCTGAGTGACGGTGAAACCATGGTTAACCATGGTCACCAGTCAGTTGACCATATATGATTATAGTCAGAACCAGATTCACCTAATTAAAACCATGGTGAACATGGTTAACCATCGTCATCATGGTTTCAAGCAGGTAACTGACCATGGTCACAGTTATGCAGCATGATTGACCATTGTTGACAATGAAATACCATGATGACCATAGTTAAACATGGTTGCTCGACCACGGTTCAGTTGGGCAGCATGGTTGACCACCATGATCGATCATTAAATACCATGATGATCATGGTTAACCATGGTTTGCCGACATTGGTTCAGTTGTGCAGTATGGTTGACCATGGTTATACCGTGGCTGACAATAAAATACCATGGTGGCCATGGTCAACCATGGTTTAATTTTAACAGGGTTATACATGAAATAACTCCCGGATCAGAGAATAGAAGGCTTCTCTTTATTATCCAACACTTACACGCTTCCAGAATGTATTTTTATCTAAGATATACAGACTAAAACGGATTCTCCTATGTAGGTGCATATTTAAACAAATTCTATAGCGCTTAAATCCTCAAAGGGACCGAGCTCAGAGGCGCCCATATACTTAGCAGGATCATGTGCCATAATCCAGGCCAAAGCAAGTTCGGCTTCATGGATGAGTATCGACGGGGTAATGAAAACCAGTAGCCTGAACACTGAAAACCCCAGAAATGAAGCCCTCATTCGTAGGTTGTGATTGGCCAGCTCACTTTAGCTCAGTTTGAAAGCACCCCTTATATTGTTACGGACCTACTTTTTCAACCGGAATTTATAAAGAGGTCAGGTGAACGAGAGGGAATTTGGGAAGGGGACGCGCGGCGCTTTGGTAGAGCGCCTGGCTGTCCCGCCAGTCATACATGCGTACCCGGTTCGAGCCCTGCTGATCATGTGTGGGGTTTTCAGATAAATATCCATGTTTCTAGGTGGTCTCATGGCGGCCTCGTTGAGTTAACGTTGAAACTAGTGTATCGACGTCAATTTCGTGCAGAGCCACGCTTCACAAGAGGGAATTATTGCTGGTGAGAGCCATTTAAGGCTATTCTGCCTAAAACGAGTATAACCATACGTGATTGTCGTCAAACTGGTGAATAGCCATGATATTATACATACGCTTCATGTATACATATTGAAGTCAAAAGTTTTACTAAGCTGTTGTATTGATGTATTTCCCACTTGATGTGTTAATGTGTAAAAAAAATGATAGGGATCTCGTGTCACACTGGTTGAGTACGCAAGCTATTTTGAACTCATGAATATACTGTTTTGGGGAATCGTTTGGCCTGTCACAAAAACGCATTGTTGTTGAATCAAATGAACAAAACTCACGTCTATGACAGGGCCAGCAATTTCAGATTGCTTGTCATAATCTCACAGATTTTGTCAATAGGTTGGTATCATTTATTAGCTCATTCAGTCGTCGGTAGTGAGCATGCCCCGATTGCTATATTGCATATTTTTTCATGTTGCTTTGCTTGCCGTTTATTTGTTGTTTGTTTTCTGTCACTCCTAATATCCCTCTCTCACGCGGGCCAACGTCTACTAAGTTATCCCCCACATTGAGCCGCTTCACACCGTATATGATCGGATGATAAAAAGGCAATGCACACAGATGCACACAGTATCAGTCACACTAATCTGGTTCATATTAAGATTTCAGGATATTTATGGTGTTTGGATACCACAATGTCCCCAAACTACATGACTGCATAGACAATGACAATGGCAATGAAACTGACTTTCCATATGTTATTTATCTTAAATAATATCCAAATATTAACCCTTTAATCGCCAAATTATTCAATTTTAATTTTCACCCCCTTGAAGTTGTGTCTCGCTGACGCGATCCACAACTTCAAGTGAGTGAAAATTATTCAGATTTGACAAAATGGAGGTAAACCCTTGTCAAATCTTGCTGGTTGATGTCACATTTTATCTTTGACATATTTAAAATGTGGTACTCAATGTGCCAATAAAAAAATGAAAACCCGAATATATGCGGCACCGGCGGTTGAAGGGTTAAAGGGTCGCATTAACCAATTATCAACATTGCTGGTAATTGGCATATATGGCCCTTTAATACTGAGGTGCCCAAAATATGTTGTTACAGTTGTTACAGATGATCAGGCGTGGTTGACATAAGCTTACACATGGTAAACTGCTTATTATCCCTAGAAATATTGTACACGCATGTTGACAAAAAACTATAACACAATTTTAAGATTAGACAAGCGTCGCTGTATTTGCTGCCTTTGACTTTCTGGTTAGGCCAGTATGATTAATTTCCCTGTTTTAGATCAGAATAAAAAAATCTAATGAGGCGATCGTGAAATATAGGCCTACGTATTAATGGCGGATGGCTTATCGATTACGTACCTACAACTAATTAGACAATACAGTATGTGTTATTAGTATACACAACCCAAGTTCAAACACTTACATATCTTGGAAGGAAAACGAAATATAGGCCTATACTGGAATGTTGAATGTTACAATATTCATTACAGTTACAACTCAAAATATTTCTGTAGATGTCTCCAATTAAATTTGATGCACCACTCGTACGTCATATTCAATTTAAATCTCGAATTGCGTTATCAGCTTATTATTTTGCACGGTGTAAAAACCGACAAACCACTATGATATTATTCCACTTCACCCTCAATGACCTACCTAACATACAATTACATATTAAAGGTGATCTATCACCTCTTATATAGTATGAATAATTTTGTGACAAATAAAGCAAAGTTGCCACAAGATGGGACACAAGTGTTTTCTTATATGGGGTGATTGGCTATCATGTGACCCTCTGAGAGGGTCACATGATAGCCAATCACCCCATATAAGAACATAATTATTCATACCATATAAGGGGTGATAGATCACCTTTAAATACTTATAACGAGGCGATGTGTGATGGACCCCCTGAAAAAGTGGTGCCAAATTCATTTCTCCTTCCTCCCATGTATATAACACCTCAGTATCCAATCACCGATGTTGAGTATACACGTGTCAATGTACGGTATGAACGTACACATCGCAACAATATCGAGGCCCAATGTGTGCATATGGTACATGCTCTCTTCGCATTCTGGGTGACTATACTAGATAATCAACTTGAACAGACAGAATGGGTAAATAGCCCAGGAGCATTAGGAGGAAGCTGGAAAAAGATGCAGAAAACTGAATTTTTCAGTGATAAATCTCTTATGTGTTCTGAGTGAAAGCACATAAAATCCTTAGCGATTCCGGTCGTGCTAAATGCGTGGGAGTGAAAAAGCCAACATGACCGCCTTTTCGCCAATTCCGTCGTATGTAAATATGCTAGCATCTAACATAGTCGTGTAGTACATGGTTTTATGGGTTCTAGGGCATGGACAATCCATTCCCGGTGCTAGTTTTACATTAAAACATAATAGTAATCATAAAAATGAAAAAATCTAAGATGTCCGACTTTTCCCCAATTCCGTCGATTTTAAATATGCTGACATCAGACATAGTCATGTAATACATAGACAATATTACCCGGTGTTTTCTGTATTGGTCATAGTATTTTGTTGAGGTGGCCAGTATTTTGACGAGGCTGGAGGCCGACTCAAAATACGGCCACTGAGTCAAAATAATAGGGCCAATACTGAAAACACAAGGGTAATGTTGTATTTATTATATACCTTGTAGGCCTAATAATATTTTGTCATTTGAATAGGCCTAACATAATGATTAGCTCGTGACCATCGCTCGTTACCATCGCTCTAGTGTGTCCAATGTTAGCAATTGGGCCATCCAGCACCAACCTCACATAAAACATCCTTTTCGATCAGAGCAGTTAGCATGGTTAGGTTACGCTATGCTTTTATTAGGGCTTAACTGTAGTACGAACAAATGTGAAACAGATTCGTAAAGTGAGGAAATTGGCTCGTCCATTCGCCGGTCCCAAAAAATAAATTCGATCCTTTGCCAGGGGTTAGAGAGTTAAAATAAAAAATGGCTAACATGCGGCCATTATTGACTTCAATATGCGTAATATCTGGAAATAAATGTATCTGTCCAACATAGTTCTGTAATGAATGGTTGACCCTAAAGCCATACTGACTTTCATAGAGCAGATTATTTGAAGTAAAATATGTATTTAGTTGCTCAAAAATAACCTTTTCAAATATCTTCTAGATTGATGGAAGAAGGGAAATTAGCCCGTAATTAGTAATATTATTTTTGTCATCTTTTTTAAACAGAGAAAATACTTAGCTAGCTTTAGATGTTCCCGTAAAACTGTTTTATCTCCCGCCCGTAGGGGAAGGGGATTTTAGTCGCACCGGGGATCTTTTCCAACGTGAGGCGCACAAACTAGTGGTCAAATTTTTTCAAAAAAATTGAATCACCTTCCTAACAAGGAGGAGATGTGCAACTAAATTTTCAAAGATGCAACCAAAATTCAAAATGGTGGCCACGGAACAAATTCATAATTTTTGTGGGCGCGAAAACTGATCACATTCCCCACAATATGGAGATGTGCAGGTGATTTTTTCAAGGTTTTGCTGAAATTCATAATGATCGCCACTGATCACCTTCACTATTTTTTGCGGGCGCAAAAACTTTAAAAAAAGTCAGAAAGTCAGAAATATTTAAATTTTACAATCACATTATCATGATTATGATTACTCACCATATGGAAATATGCAGGTGATTTTACTGAAATTTAAAATGGCCACCACAAGTCTACTTTTTAATTATGTGTGGGATTCTTGTTAAACATTGATTTATTATTTATGTTATTGGTTTCGTTAATTCTTCTTTTGTCATTTTTAATAAGTGTGTAGAAATACCATCAAATCCGGAACTGTTTCCAGAATTGAGAGAATACATTATATAAAAACATCTGTGTCGTTAACACTATGGAACCTAAATGTATGATTTAATTCATTCTTGAAGAAGGTGTGGGTCATTGGTCCGCAAACCTATTCCTGGCAATATTTACCAATTGAGACATCGTATTTCACAGTTTTTACTTCCCAAGTGCATTTGGGAAACAAAAACTGTGATACATTGACATACAAAGCGGGATTCTAATCGTCTTCTATTTGATTTGAATTACAAAGACAGCATAATATTTCATCTCCTGGCGTGTTTGTGCACCTGCCAGTTTCTATAGCCAATGGTAGTACATCACATCTTAATTGACACAACATTGATCTTTTATATTCAGAAAATAAAGATTTTAAACTTCCGTCGAATAAATGGTTTTAAATGTAATGTAGGTTCTTAAGTTAGGTTTTAACTGCATGCTGATGTTATTTTCAAATAAAGTATTTTTGTCAATAGCTATATACTTAGAGGTATCACTTCATTATTTACAATGTAACTGTGCAGGTCGTATGATTTGAAAAATCAGTTGTACGGCGAAACCACCAGTCACTGTTTTACGTGGACATCCAACTGAATACAGTATATGGCAATATTGCGTGATCTAACTGAACTATTTTTTTTTCCTCAGCCGTACAATCGCCATTGAGTATCTAGTAGTAGGGCTCAACCATCCCATCTCACCCTGAATTATCAAAATGGGAGTCCGCGGCCTAAGCGAGTAAATACATGATGTCACGCTTTTGCAATTTCTCTGATTCGTGAAATGAGGTGTGTCCCCACCATGGCTGTTTTCAACAGAACACATTGATTGTAAGTGCATAAGCTCATCAATATTACCCAGTCGTTTTAATTGGTCCAACATGTTCGAATGTGAGGGCTATTGTGGAACAATTGGAATCACCGTGGCCGTTTTCAAGTGTTAATGTAAAGCTCGATACGCTAGATATAATTTTATTACAATTCTTCAAAACTAACATTATTGCTCGACTAGTTCGAATATGAGAGCTGTTGGATTATATTTGAGGTCACCACAGCTGTTTTAGCATCAACAAAATTAATATTTTGTAAAGACACTGCAGTCGTCAAACTGATTGATTTGAATTAAAATATATATGAATCTTTCAAATGATTTTAGTAATGTAGTAAATAACACTACTTTGTACACTACACCACTCAGCGTTATTATCTCTATTTTTGACATAAACCACCTTATTTATGCCGAGGATACTTCAATATACATGTCTCTAACAGTTTCAAACGCTAAGGAATATCTTGAGAAGTTGCAACATTGTTTAATGGGTGTGTCGGCCTGGATGACAGGATCTAAGCTGAAGCCTAATCCTAGCAAGACAGAAGTTCTTCTTATTGAGACCAAACTTTAACGAGAATTTTTTTTGACTAATTTCCCATGCTAAATTCTAGTTCAAGACACAAATTCATCTACATCAGTGTACTATTCGACAGTAGCCTCAATTTCCGAAAACACATATCCCAAACATGTAGGGCATGCTTCTATTATATCCATGACCTGCGTCGAATTCGAAAAAGTCTGTCCTTAGATCTTGCCAAGCAAATTGCAGTGGCACTCGTCAGTAGTAAGTTAGATTATTGTAACTCCCTTTCTTCACAATATGCCAGAAAATATATCGCTAGATTACAACGCGTTCAAAACTGCCTTGCAAGAGTGGTACCCAAGGCCCCACGATTTAGTCGTTCCGTTCCAATTCTAAAACGATTACATTGGCTTCCTGTCAAGTTTCGCATTCGTTTTAAAATATGCGCAATAACTTTCCGAACCCTAAAAGACAACCAGACTGCATATCTGGCTGACTTACTTGTTCGGCTGAAGTGCTCAAAATATCTCCGCTCCACAATTTCACATAGATTTGTTGTTCCTCATATCAAGACTAAGACTGGGTCAAGAGCTTCCTCTATATTTGGTCCAGCCTTATGGAAAGCCATGCCTGTGTCAATACGTAATGTCAAAACAATGCCAATACGTAATTCCGAAACAATCTTAACATTCCGGAAATTACTTAAATCTCACCTATTTGACCTGGCTTTTCCACCCTAGTCCCTCAGCAGGCCGGCTCCCTGTTGACGAACCTGTTTTGGCCTCGATTATGGCACATGATCAAGCTAAGGATTTGTGCGCCTCTGAGCTTGGTCCGTAAGGATATAGGCGATATAGAAGTTTTATTGATCGATTAATTGATTGATTGATTGATTGATCATTGATTGATTGAATTGCAGTAGCAGTAGTTTGAGATAGTAATTGTTCCGTGTTGAGGGATACTTTTTGAAAAAAAGAGTTCCACTTGATATCATACATCCATCAGAATAGAGAGTATTTCATTGCCCAAACTTATGGACCACTCGTTATGTTACAACGTTCAACCGTATTAATATCCCAGAAGTTATTTCAAAAATGTATAAACTACAATATGCGAAACCTCCATCAATTATTTTAGTAAAACGTGTACTATATCCTAGAGATTAATAGGTAAAGTTGTACTGCACATATTCAATAGTTTTAAATGGCAATATTACACAGCTCTGAAAGCGAATGAAAACATGAATTAATATCGGTTCTATAACTGCATCTGATGCAGATGGCAATCTAGACCGATTAGATGCATGATCAAGGTCGGTATGCCCCAAGCGAGTGACCCAGATCTTAGGTATGTAATTGGTTGAGATGGTCATCTCGACCAATTACATACGTAAGATCTGGACTATCGCTATGAGAAGACTGGCCGTGCTCACGGACCATGTTTTCTGCATCAAAGGGCAACACACCTGTAAAGCTTGTCCGTCTTCTTGTTATCTCGACTGCACAGCAGGACGAAGAAATTCTTTGGTTAAATTCGCATACAAAAATACATTTAGAAAACAGCGGGTTGTCTTATCTGAGCTAGATCTAAGCAGTGACCGACATAGATGAATGTATACCACACAGCTCTTTCAGTGAATGCACATTTTGTTTGTTTTGATTTGATTATGCAAATTTGTCTGTTTTTTTCTTATTTTGAGACTTATACTATTCAAACAACGATTGTATGTAGTATTTTGATATTGTGTTATTTATGTATTTTTGTAAGATGATTATACTACATTGACGAATAAAAGCAATCGTCTTGTCCAAACGCCCACCTGGATAGAAACAAATGTTAATTAAACATATATACATGGGAAGACATAAATAGTTTCTGTCTACAAATTAATTGAATCTAATAAAGACGTGAAATGTAATCAGGGCTAGAAATGCAAATACGCTTATTACGTGCAAGGACTGAATGTCACACATAGTCCTTTATTATTAAAATGTTATTTCTTTCACTTTATAAGGTAGGAAATGTGACCGATTAACACCCAGATGACAACATCGTTATACCATACAAGTCATATAATAATGTGTTTTCTCTTAGTTCTGCGTAAAGTGCAAAACACACCAACGCGAGCGCGACCGCGATTAGGCACGCGACGACAGACGCGACAATCGCGTGACTGTTCACACACCAACGCGACGACCGACGCGACGTCCAACGCAACATGTGAGCCCGCATGTGAGGCTCGACGGCCGGCGCGACGGCTGGCGCGACGGAAATAGAACAGTTTTGAAAAAGATCGCGTCGCCTATCGCGCACGTGGTCGCGCTGGTATGTTGTGCCAAGGCTTCACACAACTCCTAGAGACGTCAACTCACACATTACAACCTGCTTAGATTGTTTAGTATCTCAAGTAACTATTACAAGTAGAGGCTAAACATATTCCTCTAATTACTAGCTCTCATAACTATTAATGGATTCATTATAATTACTTTGACGATATAATATTAATTACAATGTTAACCACACATAATGACTCTAGTTGATTGACGCTAAGCAGATTCCTTGCTATGACAAAACCTCTATGTGTGCACGCGACAATGTCTAGACGTTGGACCGGCGTCGGAAACGTTGTCTCAACACTGAGACGGCGTTTTTGAAGTTGATACGGCGTTGAGATGGCATCCTGTGACCACTGCCGCACTGTGGATTGATACATTATTTTTTACTTGTTGTTTGATATTGTATTACTTAATTTTCCCTAAAGATACCAGATAAGGTTGGACAAGCACCAACACATTTATATCTACATCATTTTGACATGATCATGATGATGTTTTTCATGTTTCTCATGTGTCTACGCCATATTGTATATTGTTCACTATGTTTGAGGGTGGTGTTTCATTTATTTCATAATGTGTTGGGTCGGTTCACAGTCAGGCATTCACAGACAGACATAATCATTCGTCACGATGATGGGGGTCGATCTTGGTGTGTATAGGGTTCGGATTGGTCTTTTTAACTCGCTTAAAGTTAAACACATGTCAGTGAGATTGGGAGTGTACGGCAACGGTATTTTATGTTTTCTGATATTATCGATTATTTATATCTTGCTTCTACTGTCTGGAGATGTGGAAATCAATCCTGGTCCGTTCATTTCACTGTGGCATTGTAATGTCCGTGGTCTCAACCTTGACACACATACAGCTTTACTTGCCGATGTGGCACAGAAATTTGATCTTTTAGCACTAACCGAAACATTCCTTAACAGTAATTGTGAGTTAGACCTTCACTTAAATGGTTACTTGCCCATAATCAGACACGATCGTTCGGATAGGCCTGGGGAAGTGTAGCCTTATACGTCAGAGACAGTCTTGTCGCCGTCAGACGCACCGAGTTCGAACTACCTAACTTAGAAGCCCTTTGGGTGGAAATTAAATGCCACTTGTGTACTAACTACCGCCCAGTGTCTTTGTTAAGTATACCAGGAAAAATATTGGAAAAATGTGTATTCAAATATCTGTTTAATCACCTTCGCGATAATAACTTGATTCACAAAATGCAGTCGTGATTTATGCCCAAAGACAGTACCACTCATCAGTTGGTTCACTTGTATCATGTCCTCGGTGAAGCACTTGACAGCATTAAGAACGTTCGTGTAGTATTCGGAGACATAAGCAAAGCTTTCGATAGAGTATGGCATGCAGGTCTTTTAACTAAATTAAGTTCTATTGGTATTACTGGCTAGCTAAATAATTGGTTCTCGAATTATCTGTCTGGTAGGGCACAAAGAGTAGTGTTGGGCAGCGAACAATCTGATCTCATGCCAATCAAAGCTGGTGTTCCACAAGGGTCCGTACTTGGACCGATCTTATTTCTTGTCTATATAAACGATATTGCAGATGAATTGGAGTGCAGAGTTAGCTTATTCGCTGACGACAATATTCTCTATATTTTTGCCGATACGGTGGACGAATGCGCAAATGTATTGAACAGGGACCTGGAGGAAATGGAAAACTGGGCTTATACTTGGTTGGTGACATTTATTGCCAAAAAGACCTGCGACATGCCTCTTTCGCTACAAACCAGAACAAATATCATTCTTCCTCCATTACATTTTAAGAACGAAGTTTTCAAAACTGTAAATTCCCACTGCCACTTGGGTTTAACACTAACATCGAACCTAAAATGGTCGGCTCACATAAATAATATTTGTATAAAAGCAAACAAAAGACTGGCAATCTTAAATAAACTATCATTTAAAATTAACAGAAAGGGATTAGAACAGCTTTATTTTGCTTATGTCCGATCTATACTGGAATATGGCGACATTGTATTTGCAAACGCCGCTCAAAACGACTTATCTAAACTAGACAAAATCCACAAGCGAGCATCAAAAATCGTGGCTGGTGGCATAAGAGGAGTCTCTTCGTGCACTCTGTTCAAAGAACTATCCTGGGAAACTCTATCTCAGCGCCGCGAAAACCGACGCATATTAATGTTCTCGGATATCGTGCACCATCGCTCACCCACATATTTACAAGATCTATTGCCGGGTAGTGTAGAAAGTAGAAGTGGTCACAGGTATAACCTACGAAACTCTGACCTCATGGATACTTTCTCCTGCAGAACCGAAATTTTTAAATCTTCTTTCTTCCCGTACTCGACAATATTCTGGAACAATTTGGATGAAAATTTGCAAGCAATTGACGAGAGATCCATTTTGAAGTCAAATCTTGCAAAAAAAGCGTAAATAAAAACAAATATTATCTATTGGGTCCTCGAACAACTAACATTATTCTGGCACGCCTGCGGATGGGATGTAGCGAACTTCGAGTGCATTTAAAATGCTTATACGTCTCCGAATCTACTAAATGCTGTTGCGGCGAAGTTGAGACCACAGAACATTTCTTTCTATCATGTACCTTGTACACCGCAGCCAGAAACGAGCTACAAGACTCAATGAACGGCCTATGATTGATTTTTAACTGTACTGTAATACTTCACGGCAGTGAAGATCCTAACAACCTGGTCAACACCAATCTCATGGCTGCGTTCCTACGGTCCAGTAACCCCTTCTCGCTCCTTAACAGATAGTGTTTACCATTATTTCATTCCATTCTTCCCGATCTGAACCCCACACCTCGTCACGCCACCGCCAACCTCTATCAGGCGGTCTACGAGTCTGTCTATGTGTGCCTGTCTGATGATCCGCTCTTGTTTATAAATCAACATGATAAACATCGCCTCCTCGAGAGGAGCCACAATGTATTACCTTTGGGTACTGTTCCAATTGAGAAATAAATATGTTTAAACTAATGATGAAATAGTGTGTTTGAAAATCGCGTTGGTGTGTTTCGCGCTTAATAAACACATAGGCCTATACTCTTTCTAATAAGCGTAGCAACATATGTTTTGTCGTTCGTAACCATCATTACTGGTAATTAGTAAATAAATACAAAATGATTGTGTCTGGAAGTGATTACTGAAAGTGTGCTGTGAATGCCTTAACTTAGACAAAATGTTAATTAAACATAGAAGCAGGGCGAGATTGAAAAGGGGGGAAATATGTAAAATCCGTAGTTCAAGCTAATTACTTTTCTGATGGAAATTAGAAAATGTAATATGAAATCAAATGATGACACATTGCCTTTTTTAATTAATTGTGTGTATACAGTGCAAACATCAATTTAATAACATTCTCAAGGGAGATACTCGTTTTGTGCATGAATATTTTAACCAGGGAAAGTTGTTTCTAACTGACTTTGTACTATTTTTTTGTAATGTAGATGATACTGTCTATTATATAGAATGATACATAATAATAATGTTATCGAAGTGGCTATTGACAGGGACACCCCTGTCAATAGTGCATTTATATACGTTATTGACAGGGATATGATTAGCCAATCAGTGCTTCCCACACATCACGCC
The DNA here is from genome assembly GCA_964017125.1 of Flabesymbios commensalis. Classification (NCBI taxonomy): domain Eukaryota; kingdom Metazoa; phylum Annelida; class Polychaeta; order Terebellida; family Flabelligeridae; genus Flabesymbios; species Flabesymbios commensalis. The sequence continues at coordinate 37,550,883 of OZ024904.1, read as the reverse complement.
TCCATCTTCCCAGCAAAAGGCACACATGTTGTTAAAATGGCTGCGAGAATAGAGGCTGGTGCCTCCTTCTCAAACTGGGAAGAGTGGAATAAGACGTTGGAAAACTTCAAATCTAGCTTTCTAGCTATCGAGTGGAACGTTGCTGCTGCAAATTAGAAGGCTATCGCCGAAGGTTGTGCATCACCCATATGATCACAAATACGCTCGCGCTCAGTTTGGCTGCATTCATTCGGGCAAGCCGAGGAGTCGAAGTTCAGGACTGCGCCCCAATCAACCGAAATTGGGGCTATTCAAAACCGTCTATTATCACCCATACACTAAGTATCCTATGACACTCTGCCTATGACATGAACACCCGCTGCTGAGAGGGTCACCCTGTCAATAAGACGTCTCAACACCCACTGCTTGCAGGGTCACCCTGTCAATAATACATCAACAACCACTGCTGACAGGGTGACCCTGTTAATAACACATCAAACCCCACTGCTGACAGGGTGACCCTGTCAACATGGTCAATAAGATATAAACCCTCACTGCTGACAGGGTGACCCTGTCTATAGACATCAACACCCACTGCTGACAGGGTGACACTGTCAATAAGACATCAACACCCACTGCTGACAGAGGTACCCTGTCAATAAGACATCAACATCCACTGCTGACAGAGGTACCCTGTCAACAAGACATCAACACCCACTACTGACAGGGTGACACTGTCAATAATAAATCACCACCCACTGCTGACAGGGTTATCCTGTCAATAAGACATCAACATCCACTGCTGAACAGGTCACCCTGTCATTAACACAATCACGTCCACTGCTGATAGAGGGACCCTGTCAATAAGACATCACCACCCACTGCTGACAGGGTGACACTGTCAATAAGACATCAACACCCACTGCTGACAGAGGTACCCTGTCAATAAGACATAAACATCCACTGCTGACAGAGGTACCCTGTCAACAAGACATCAACACCCACTACTGACAGGGTGACACTGTCAATAAGACATCAACACCCACTGCTGACAGAGGTACCCTGTCAATAAGACATCAACATCCACTGCTGACAGAGGTACCCTGTCAACAAGACATCAACACCCACTACTGACAGGGTGACACTGTCAATAATAAATCACCACCCACTGCTGACAGGGTTATCCTGTCAATAAGACATCAACATCCACTGCTGAACAGGTCACCCTGTCATTAACACAATCACGTCCACTGCTGATAGAGGGACCCTGTCAATAAGACATCACCACCCACTGCTGACAGGGTTACCCTATCAATAAGACATCAACATCCACTGCTGAACAGATCACCCTGTCATTAACACAATCACGTCCACTGCTGATAGAGTGACACTGTCAATAAGACATCAACACCCACTACTGACAGGGTGACACTGTCAATAATACATCAACACCCACTGCTGACAGGGTCACCCTGTCAATAAGACATCAACATCCACTGCTGAACAGGTCACCCTGTCATTAGCACAATCACGTCCACTGCTGACAGAGTGACACTGTCAATAATACATCACCACCCACTGCTGACAGGGTTACCCTATCAATAAGACATCAACATCCACTGCTGAACAGATCACCCTGTCATTAACACAATCACGTCCACTGCTGATAGAGTGACACTGTCAATAATACATCACCACCCACTGCTGATAGAGTGACACTGTCAATAATACATCAACACCCACTGCTGACAGGGTCACCCTGTCAATAAGACATCAACATCCACTGCTGAACAGGTCACCCTGTCATTAGCACAATCACGTCCACTGCTGACAGAGTGACACTGTCAATAATACATCACCACCCACTGCTGACAGGGTCACCCTGTCAATAAGACATCAACATCCACTGTTGAACAGGTCACCCTGTCATTAACACAATCACGTCCACTGCTGACAGAGTGACACTGTCAATAATACATCACCACCCACTGCTGACAGGGTCATCCTGTCAATAAGACATCAACATCCACTGCTAAACAGGTTAACCTGTCATTAACACAATCACGTCCACTGCTGACAGAGTGACACTGTCAATAATACATCACCACCCACTGCTGACAGGGTTACCCTGTCAATAAGACATCAACATCCACGGGTGACAGGGTCACCCTGTCAATAAGACATCAACATCCACTGCTGAACAGGTCACCCTGTCATTAACACAATCACGTCCACTGCTGACAGAGGGACCTTGTTAATAAGACATCAACACCCACTGCTGACACAGGGACCCTGTCAATAAGACATCAACACCCACTGCTGAACAGGTCACCCTGTCATTAGCACAATCACGTCCACTGCTGACAGAGTGACACTGTCAATAATACATCACCACCCACTGCTGACAGGGTCATCCTGTCAATAAGACATCAACATCCACTGCTAAACAGGTTAACCTGTCATTAACACAATCACGTCCACTGCTGACAGAGTGACACTGTCAATAATACATCACACCCACTGCTGACAGGGTTACCCTGTCAATAAGACAGCAACATCCACTGCTGAACAGGTCACCCTGTCATTAACACAATCACGTCCACTGCTGACAGAGGGACCCTGTCAATAAGATATCAACACCCACTGCTGACAGAGGGACCCTGTCAATAAGACATCAACACCCACTGCTGAACAGCTCACCCTGTCATTAACACAATCACGTCCACTGCTGACAGAGTGACACTGCCAATAATACATCACCACCCACTGCTGACAGAGTTACCCTGTCAATAGGACATCAACATCCACTGCTGACAGGGTCACCCTGTCAATAAGACATCAACATCCACTGCTGAACAGGTCACCCTGTCATTAACACAATCACGTCCACTGCTGACAGAGGGACCCTGTCAATAAGACATCAACACCCACTGCTGACAGAGAGACCAGGTCAATGAAACATCAACACCCACTACTGACAGGCTGACACTGTCAATAATACATCACCACCCACTGCTGACAGGGTTACCCTGTCAATAAGACATCAACACCTACTGCTGACAGGATCACCCTGTCATTAACACAATCACGTCCACTGCTGACAGAGGAACCCTGTCAATAGGACATCAACACCCACTGCTGACAGGGTTACCCTGTCAAAAAGACGTCAACATCCACTGCTGACAGGGTCACCCTGTCATTAACACAATCACGTTCACTGCTGACAGAGGGACCCTGTCAATAATACACCAACAGCCACTGCTGACAGAGGGACCTTGTCAATAAGACATCAACACCCATTGCTGATAGGGTTACCCTGTCAATAAGACATCAACACCCACTGCTGACAGGGTCACCCTGTCATTAACACAATCACGTCCACTGCTGACAGAGGGACCCTGTCAATAAAACATCAACACCCACTGCTGACAGAGGGACCCTGTCAATAAGACATCAACACCCACTGCTGACAGGGGTACCCTGTCAATAAGACATCAACACCCACTGCCGACAGGGTCACCCTGTCAATAAGACATCAACACCCACTGCTGACAGGGCCACCCTGTCATTAACACAATCACGTCCACTGCTGACAGAGGGACCCTGTCAATAAGACATCAACACCCACTGCTGACAGGGTTACCCTGTCAAAAAGACGTCAACATCCACTGCTGACAGGGTCACCCTGTCATTAACACAATCACGTTCACTGCTGACAGAGGGACCCTGTCAATAATACACCAACAGCCACTGCTGACAGAGGGACCTTGTCAATAAGACATCAACACCCATTGCTGATAGGGTTACCCTGTCAATAAGACATCAACACCCACTGCTGACAGGGTCACCCTGTCATTAACACAATCACGTCCACTGCTGACAGAGGGACCCTGTCAATAAAACATCAACACCCACTGCTGACAGAGGGACCCTGTCAATAAGACATCAACACCCACTGCTGACAGGGGTACCCTGTCAATAAGACATCAACACCCACTGCCGACAGGGTCACCCTGTCAATAAGACATCAACACCCACTGCTGACAGGGCCACCCTGTCATTAACACAATCACGTCCACTGCTGACAGAGGGACCCTGTCAATAAGACATCAACACCCACTGCTGACAGAGGGACCCTGTCAATAAGACATCAACACCCACTGCTGACAGGGTTACCCTGTCAATAAGACATCAACACCCACTGCAGACAGGGACACCCTGTCATTAACACAATCACGTCGTCCACTGCTGACAGGATAAAACCGATGTAAGACAGGCTCTGATTAGTATTTATTGACAACAGAAGATGTATACAGACGTATGCCTTCAACATGATAATACATTCATGTACACGTTTGGCATGTCAAAAAGACGAAGATGCAATGATGTAAAATGAATGTATGCAAATAATACTATTTTGAGGCTAAACGATCGATATAATGAAGGTTAAAATACAAGTTGAAATGAAGATTAAAATTGAAATTGAAATACATATAAAATTAAAAGCCTGTTGACTAGGTACCTACAACAAGCGTCAGCGACGGTCAGAGGTCATGGTTGAATATTAATCGATGTCGTTTTCTGCACATTGTGGCAATATTGCGACAGGTGAAGCCCGATGTCGTCCTTTTCCTTTCTAATTTAGAGGTAATAAAACGGTGGAAACTGCCAATGAGATGATAACTTATATCTATCTAGTTTTATTAAATAACTTACCATGTGATTAGTTCTTATGTTGAATATGCAAATTTGAGAAATGATAATCACAATTCACCCCCATAAGCAACATAAAAATTAATCTATAAAATTAATCCAGTCTCTAAATAATATACCAGCTATTCCCTTTCTACACGCTATCATGATTACTGGTAATGTGCATAACATGTATCAGAAATATGTCTCAGTTGAATCTTAAAGAGCAATTTATGTCACTGCGGTTTCCATCCTCTGTCTTCAGTGATACGTAAAATACCATGAGATGTAACACCCCCCCCCCCCCATATAAATGCATTTCTTTCTCCCGACATAAGGTAATGTACTGACATATCATTCAGCTAGACTATGGACTCGTAGCCTCAAACTTCAGAGGGTATAGATTGCGCAGGGCTGCAATTTAAATAAGCACTAACGAGAACCACGAGTGAACTTAGCTCCTCAACCAACCTATACTATTCTGTGTTAGTATAGCTAAACACTCGTGATGAGAACCATTGAATTAATTTGAAAACATTCACAGCAGATTTGACTATCGGATTTTGTTTTTTTCTTTTTGTACGCGTGAGTTCACTTTTAAATGTTATATATTCAATAGGATGGCGAGTGTTTTATCAAATTTCTACATACCCTTTTTCCGCTCAATGCTTTTTAACCACTACCGCCTATGCGCAAACTTGTTATGCTTACGTAACGAAACTTAATCCTTGTCCTGCTGAATTGTTTCAATTATATTTTTCGTCATTTGAAGCTGCAATTGCTGACGCAATTTCCAGCTTCAAATGACGGAAAATATAGATATTTTTCGAAAATATACATCTTCTAAATTGAGTTATTTTACTAACTGAGCATCTACCACAAACTGTATTGTTCATTTCAGTGACATTTTATTTGGCTTAAAATATGCTTAAAACCGTATATATCCGGGTCTAGCAGGACAAGGGTTAATCCAGAATAAAGTGGATTGCATCAACCAGCATCAGTGTTCTCGTAGGCCTACATTAAGTTTCACCCTCGTTCCTCTATCGGCGGCGTTTATCCGAGTTTATAAGAGCAGTTCTTTAAACATTTATAAGATGATATATTATGTTTGTGTGGTGCACTGTTGCCATTGTGTCAATCTACATTTCATATTTTTTAATAAACCTGACTGTTTTACAATAATTGTTTAGAATAGTGATCTCTAGGTGGTAAATACCAGTCCATTTAGCCCGGCTTCCACAGAGACAAACATCTAGTCTTTAATATGCAAGAAATGTAAATGTAATTTGTGCGTCCAATCCCTAGAGGTCACCCATACACTATTTCTTTCCCGTCAATGTGTGTGTTTTAGGCCGAGCTCACGCTGGTTGATGAGTTGAATCTCCTTCATGGGAAAACATGAGTTTATCCTTAGCAGCCTGCTGTCTGTTAACTCGTTATGAGAATAGATTTATCGACAATATGACGTATAGGGCGATCTAACCACGTTTAAACCGACTAAAAATGTGCTTCTAGCTCACAACTCATGGCTTCACACGCAAAAACCGCCCATTATTGAATGTGAATTAGCATTGCAACTGCATCGGGTATATCGGGTATATCGGGAATTTCGAATCCTGTGTCTGGAGGACAGTGTCATCTTAATCATCTCACCATCCTCAGGAGGTTCTCCTGGCCCAGTTTAGCCTATATGTGCACAAAGGTGGCCTAAAGCCAGATTCATTTCATTTTTGCATCGGGTATATGTTTCATGTTTCTTGTCTTTGTACATGAGCTGTATTTGATATCTAATCATCTGAATATGCCCGCATCGACAGGGTGAACAAGGGGTGAGTCTATGCAAGACGCTGGCCAGGAGCGGACGCGGTGGTGGCTAGCAACTCTAGGGCTGCACCTACATTCAGGCAGCGTTGGACCGGCGTTCCGTGAAGATTTTGGTCAGTTTTATCAAATCATACAGTACAACATCAGCTACATAAAAATGTGCATGTATTATAAGCAGCCAGACATAACTACATCTTTGAACGTCACGAATTAGCTCCGACCCCTACTTTTGCATTTGGGAAAATCGATCCCAGAGGTTTAAAAAAAGGAGCCGAGCACTCTAGTCTTTAAAAACTCATCTAAATTAGTATGAAAGATGACTAGGTCTGGGGACTACATGGGGCGTTTAAAAGAAGCGAATACGTTATGTTGGTTATTGCTTTGAAAAAATGATTGCTATGAAATGTATGTTAAGCAATCTCAAAGGGACCAGCAAGGTGATCTGAAAGAGGATTGAGTTTCTCTTTAACGCAGTACAATTATTATATTGACAATTTAAGTATCCTGCATGTTTTCTAAGCCAATTCTCAGCTGGTGTCAAATATATTAAGACAGAGGGGGAGATCTCGAGAGAGTGTGTATTTTGAAATCAGTCGACTGTACACACCAGTACAAAACGAAACGTTGACGAAATGTTGGGTCAACACCAATCCAACATATTGTCCACCGTCTTGTGTTTGATGGGCAGCTGTTACCACAAAGGTTATATGATAAAAGCATTGTCCCTGATCAACTGAGCAGATGAGAGCACTAAAGAAATCCGACCCGAACAATAAACAATAATAGTGAAGTCATCAGGGTGGACTTGGCATTGTCAGCTACATGATACACTGGGGAATGATAGACGTCTGGGGCAGACGTGTGTAGCATAGTTAACGATGATGTATCTGATGGAGATACACTCCGCCAGAACTGACAGGACACTAATCTGCCATACATCATTCATCCTAGTCTGATACACTGCTAAGTGAGAAAGAATGACAGGGCAGACTAACATTGAAGCAACATAATTTCTGAAAAAAAACCCTATTAATGACACTAGACCTAAATACCATGTTAAGAGGTCTTGTTTGGTTATATTTTTTTGTGTGTTTTAATTCACTTGGAGCTGTCAGTAAGTTTCACCAGAATCACTAGTTTTATATTAACAAAAGTATTAATAAAAGTTGTTTTTAGTTGACTTCGAATTTTCTTTTCTCTCATTTGCCATATTTAATGGCGAGCACACGTCTGAAATTACAATAACAAACAGTATTTATTATTGCTATGAGACAAAGCAGCCATTCCCTCACACCATGCTCAAACCTCTTGAATTTGTATTACCAAATGTTGGATTTTATGTTTATGTCCCAAATTTTAAGGATGTTAATTTTGTTGTTTATATTGTTCAGAGAATGTAAAGCTGATTAAATCAGTGATAGTGAGGCAATAATGCTCGGCATACTGGCCGAGAATACAAGCAACGATCACCCACCATCACCAACATCAAAAACCATGCACTGCTTGCAAAGTTAGCAAAAAAACTGCTTTTTGTAAAATACGATGACCACAAGTGCTGCCTGGTCAACGTTATTAGCCGCGCTCGCAGCTTGACAATAATATTGACAAAGAAAACATTTCGATTCATATATAGTAATGCATCTTTCACTTCCTGGATATTAATGTGGCCACAACGTTTAGACATACAGCTACATCAATCTGCGTTGGTAAATGGAAATTGCACAAAATGTGATTTTGTATTGACAATGGCCTTTGAAACTTGTTTAAATACTGGTGAAACGGTGTTTTGGACAACATATAGGTATGTGGCCTAAAAGCAACCGCTGCCAGTTTTCTGCTCTCTATCAAAGCGGGATCAGTCTTTCTTGTCTGCCACATAAATCCTGTTGCACGAGTAAATGATTTTTGTATAAATTCTGGCGTAACCCATAAATACACAACTTTGAAAAAACGTCTTCCTATGCGTCACATTTGCATTTGTGAGCATTTAGATCTGCCCGTTTATTTGAAATGCTTGTTATAAACATGATGAAGGGTTCAAAAATGACCAAAAGGCGAGCGCGCTCTTCGTCGCCCCAGCTTAATGACTAATCATTTATGTAACACAACATTTAATTTGTATAGAATTGTGTGAACGTGTGAAGTGTATTTCAATAATTCAGCCACGTCTTAGGTATGTAGTACAATTCGACTAGCAAACCAAAAAAATATATCAAAATGATTCTAAATTAAAAAATTAAAAAAACAATAACATGATTATTACTTTTAGCAGGTGATCCAATTGAGCCTACCAGTAAAAATCAAGATGGATGGTGTGAAACGTACATGTATGTAAACCAAAATAAATTAAAGAGACCATGACATTAACATAATTAACATAGTTCGGTGATAACACCATAATACACGGCTGGTTGAAAAGTTTAATATAACCCTACATAAACAACACAGATCAAAATCAGGGTTCCCACATGACCTGGAAAATCTGCCTTTTTTAAATCTAGAAAGTCAGGATTTTTTGTAATTCTTTAAAAAGTCAGGGGATATTATACTCTTAACTCGTGAATAGTGTTATTAGCTTCAGCACAGATGTTGAACTTTCCAAATCGTACCAGCGGTATATATTTTGGACGGCATTAGGACAGCAGAGAAGTCGCTCAATAAGTTTTTGTTAAATTTACTAAATGTATGAATTTTCGATCTGTAAACAAGTCGGGGAAATTTGTTCCGTTTTTTTGTGGAAATCCTGAAAATAATTTTACGTAGCTTAGTCAAATAGGCAAAATAATAGGGTGCAATTAAAGATCAAAAATAATAAACTGACTTATCTGGCGTCCTGAATCCGAATGAATGAAATCTTATATAGCGCATGTATCCAGCTGAAAGCTGTTCAGAGCGCTGAACATTTGAAAGAAAGAGAAATAAAAGTCAATTACTGCATGAGGTCACCAAACGCTTGTCGAAACAGGTGAGTTTTTAACAACCTTCTAAGAGAGGTCAAGGTTTTCTGCAGACGAATCTGGCTCTCTAAACTGTTCCAGAGTGCTAGAGCCGCAGTTTAAAAACTCCTGGCACCGAAGGTTTTAAGTCTGTACTTTTGGACTACCAAAAGCTGTTCTGTGTTCTAGGTGGTGTATAAGGCACTAGCAGCTCTGTGATGTAAGTTGGGGCGAGGCCATGTACAGCATATTATGTCAATAGCAGAATCTTGTACATTATGTGGAATTCGACCGGTAGCCAATGAAGTTTGAAGAGAATGGGTGAGATATTGTCCCTTCTGCCGGCTTTAGCTATCACTCCAGCTGCTAAATTTTGTAACATTTGCAACTTCTTTGAGAATAGTTGGAAGTCCACATAGCAGAGAGTTGCAGTAGTCAAGTCTGGAAATGACTAGGACCTAGACAATGATGACAGTTGTCTTCATATCCAGCACTCTTCGAATGCTGCTGATGTTGTGCAGGTGGGAGAAAGAAGAGCCGCAAACACCGCAACAGCAACGAGACAGTCTTTTCATCATTCAAATTTAGCCAATTCATTGCCATACATGCCTTTATCTTCATAACACAGGCTTCGATCCGCTTGATGGTTTGTGCAGCAGCATCCTGGTCAAAAACGATGTATAGCTGAGTGCCGTCCGCGTACAATTGAGCGATCAGTCCATGTCGCCGCACTATACTTGCTATGGGCGCAGAATATAATGTGAACAGTAATGGCCCTAGTACAGAACCTTGAGGCACACTGTAGCTGAGCAATCTAGGCTTTGATGTGGTGTTGTGAATCTTCACAGACTGTGTCCTGCCAGTCAGGTAAGACTTAAACCATGCCAAGGCTGTGCCTCATACACCTCCGCTCACTCTGAGACGCTGTAACAGGATTTCGTGGTCAATGGTGTCAAAAGCGACATAAAGATCTAATAGTAGCAGTATCACACATTTCTTCCTATTTCGTCCTATCTATGGCCTACAGTATGTCATTTTGGCCTCTGAGAAGGGCTGTCTCCGTACTGTGATGTTCTCGGTAAGCGGATTGTGACGGCTCTAAAATGGAGGGTTTTTTGTTCTTCATTGTGTCGGGATCCAGCGAGCTCTTGTTGAGTAAAGGTGTTACTTGGGCTTATATGTTGAGTAAAGGTGTCACTTGGTCTTATAGGTTGAAGGGAAACAGCCAGATGTTATAGACTTGTTCAGGATATTAGTTATGGATGGTAAAATGATGGTAATATTTTCTTTGAGCAGAGATGTTGGTAGTGGATCCAGGCTGCATGGGTGGCTTATCATTGGAGGACCTGCATGGTTCATCTGTTCAACAGTGGATCTAATACATCTCTCGCATGCGCTATAACCGATGTGGACATGATAGGGTCCTGGACTACCTGCAATACACTTGGATGAATGGATTGTATTCATCAACTACTATTACTCTGTGGGGATGCCTGCGGGGAGGTCCCCTACCGGCATATCCATAAACCCATACCAGTTTAGTGATAGAAAACACTCAATAACCTAACCCTCACGTCATCATCTCGTCGCCTCGGAGCTAAAGGATCCTATCTGACACTCGTTAAAGTGGCAGATAGGATCCTTTAGCTCTGAGGCAACGATCTATACATCTTCATTTTCATCTACAAACTGCACTTTTTTTAACATATTAAAAAGTCACTTTAATGACCACCCGTTCGAATTCTGATCATAAATACTAAAATTATGATCAGTAGTGCTATATATAGTGATCCTCATACCTTCTAAATTTTAAATTATTACGATAGTGTTTCGTGACTTATAATACGCAATGTACACGTGTCCTACTCTTAGTATTATTAATTTTACTATTATAATTATGTTAGGTGTATATAGTGATTGATTTTTAAATTACTACGATAATGTTTCACGACTTGTATAATATTTCCCCCTGTCCACTACTCTTCTGTAAGTTTTGTTGCTATTACATATACAATAACAAAACTGTATTACTATGCAATGACAATAAGTCTCATTGCTGACTGCTAAATGTCAACAAATACTTATCTAGATATCTATGTGATGTGACGTTCAGTCAAGAGGTATTCGTTGCTCTGTGATGTAGCATGGCTTTGTGTGAAGGCTACACTTCAGCACGAGCCTTTGTGATCAATAGAGCCGTGATCATGCACTTGGTGTCTGATGTCTCTCTCTGTTCATATTCACATATCTCTGATCTACAGCTGGCATGATTATCTGTGGGCTTCCAACTTATCTTTTAATATAAATAGTTACACCTTAAAAAAATCTGTGTTCCATGCAAGATAAACAAAGATAAACTGACCATGAAATGGTCTGTCCATGATTTGACACAAATGCCATCCATGTGATATACGTTTTTACTCATGAGAGGTCATGGTAGTATTCATACTAATCACTATTCAGTAGGGTGAAGGTCCTCTGTGATCAAGAGGTGGTGTACTCAGACCGACAGGGGTCAAATTTCGCATCTTTTGTCTGAAGAGGTTCTCAATGCCCAGCTTAGACATATTAAATCACCATCCATCCAAATACATTCATGCCTGCTTGTGTGCCCAAACTTGTCAAGCTGGCACTCATCGGATTTGAATTCAACACTAAAAAAAACATTTAAGAAACATAAAAACACAAGGTCAGGTTATCTCTAGCTCGGACTATAATCCATAACAGAGACGTATTCCATAAGCTGTGTCACAATTCTCGTTCTATCTCAACTAAAATTCCCTCTGCTATCCGCCCCCGTCCCTCGATGTCTAGCTGTCATAATTAGCTGAGGATAGTCAGTGTATTATCCTCTCGTGGGGCCAACCTCGTAGTTTTATTATCTAATGATATAATTTGATACACACATACATAATTATGTTTAAAACCAGTGGTTCTGTATCTTTTCTAGAATATCTTGTATGTTGCAGCCCCACGGGAAATGTCCAGTTAATAATCTATCACAGAAATGTTATCAATTAAATTATTAATCAATGCGAAATTCTATTTTTTTATTAGTTTTGTAAATGTACAAACTTAGAATCTAAGACTATTATTCTAGCCAGCATCACTTAAATCGGTAGTTATCCAATTCCTGAGGGCTTATGGTCATCAAAACCCCATCTGTCACACAGGCCCTAAGATCCAACTTAGCAAAAAAAGCAACGCAACACAACTTTATGGATATACTGTTCAAAATATTTCATATGTGTCAAGAAACTGAAATATACCACTCATTGCTTGGTTATTGAACATGAGTATCTGCCAGGTTTTTTTTAAACTTTGGTCACCAACAGTAGTGCGTACGACTCATTTCTGCATGTCGCACTGCCAAAACGAGTTGACCCACGCAGTCATCCATTGACTGATGTCACTCACTTGTGTCCGCTAATGGCCCCAATGCGTAACGTTAGAGTATGTGCAGAAACACACGTTTTTGTACCGCACTAGGATCTTCAGTGCATTATTTGTCCTCATTTTTCCTGTCGTGGCCTATCACAGGTTATTCGGTGTCTTGAAATCTGGTGTTTAATCTCAGTATCGCTAACCTGTTTTCTGACAATTTGAGCCGTAGCCAGACCACCTTCCGCCATAGGAATACACAGAGAAACAGGCTCACGTTGCGCAATTGTCAAACGAGGCATTTTCAATAACCCATCATTTTTGAACAAATTCACTTAAACTTAATCTGAAAAGGGTATTTTTGTTCTACCACCCCAGCCTGTGTAATTGCTTAATTTCAGATGACCCACATATATGGATCATGGTCAGCTGGCTCATGATCTTGAAAGTTGACTTTCTTTAATTTGAAGGTCATTTGTCCGTTATTGAGGTCAAAACACAAAACATTATTTAAATCAATCAAACGGTTTTGACTAAATACAAAATAAGAGCATTTTTAATTTGTCGCGTTTCTTTTTGGGCCAAGTATATTAGTCAAGGGCATTTATGATTTGAGGTGGAACAAATTGCAACAGAAGGGATTTTTGCATTTTTGAATTTAGAATTGTATCGAGAATAACCAAAAAAAAGTCCCAAGACGTAAAAATTCAGATGACCGTTTTATAGCCATTGTTCAAAATGGCGCCCAGAATAGATATATATTTTTTTTATTGAATAATATTTTTTAGTTAAATTACATTTAATATGCTACTAATTATCACATATATTCTAAAAATATATTACAATTCTGGTGTTACCCATTTGT